>PNEQ01037126.1:48049-89862 GCA_003012365.1 Medauroidea extradentata
ATATATATATATATATATATATATATATATATATATATATATATATATATATATATATATATATATACACACACACACATATATAAATGAGAAAAATGCTAAAAATAATTTTGGATAGTGTTTCTAAAAATTATTGAATATTTCAGTATTTGGAAAAAAACGTGGAGAATATTAGAGATAAAGTATATATTAGATTATGTACAAATTCTGAACAAGAAGAAAAAATAATTGCGAAACAAAATTTCAAAGATAGAACTATATTTAGTGAATATTTAGCTGCAATTCATATTTATAAAACAAAATTACGTTGCAACAAACCTACATATGTAGGAATAACAATACTTCAATTATCAAAACTTAATGTAATATTTTAATTATAATGTGATGAAACAAATATATGAAGATCATATTGTATTAGGTTAATGGATACTGATTCATTTGTATATCATACAAAGCAAATGCTTTTTAAGAACATACGAAAGAAATGATTCAAAATATCGATACTTCAGATTATGAAATATATAATAAAAACAATATCTCACAAATAAACAAGGTAGTTATTGGTAAAACGAAAGGTGAAAATAACGGAAAAATAATTTAATTATTTATTGGAACGAAATGTAAAATGCACCCCATACATGTTGAATCAAATATAAAATAAGAGTGAATAGAATAAAAATGTAGGTAAAATGAAATGACACTTGATGATTACAAAAATGGCTTATTCAAAAATGATATATTGTACAAAAATATGAATCTTACAAAAAATTAAAAAATATATCTACTTTAAATCCAAAATAGGAAAGGGGCTTTAAGTGATAATGCTAAAAGAATTTTAATACATTACCGTGGGGACATTATCAAATTAAAAATAAAGAAATAAAGGAAAATGAATTGTGTAATTACTGTGTACAGTACATTTGGTTAATTATTATGTATTGTTACATGGATATTACAAAATGTATCTGATTTTGAAATATTGGTACAACTTGATTCTTTATTTGATCATTTCCCATGTATATTTACATGCATTTACTTTTGTTTCCAATAATTTTGAATCAACAAATTTTTTTAAAAAATTATATTAATTGCTTTTATCTTTATTTTTACACTTGTAGGTTTAATCACATATTTCAAAATTTTGAGTTCATTACCTTATCTTTTTACTAACAATTATAGTTTAAATCACATTTTTAAAAGTTAATATTTATTATCACAATCATGCTTTTATTATCACTATCATTATCTTGTATATAAACAGTATCTATATACTTTATATAAGGATATGTTTAAAATGTAAAAAAGAAAAAGAAAACATATTTCCACAGTTATCAACTTATTTACGCGTGTAAAATATAAACTATTTTTCCAACTCCAAACTCATAATTTTCATCTTAGTTCATACATTTCATAAAAATGGGAAATGTTTTGCAACTGCAAATCTTTATTATTGATATATATTATAGATACATTGATTTTGACATGTAATTCTTTTTCATTTTACCAAATATTTGTTTCAGTGTAAAAAACTGAATAATCGATGTTATTAAGTTCTAACAGTTTCAATAAATTAAAAAATTGCATCGTTTATTTATAAAAAAATGACGAATAAAAATAATTTTTACTTTACGTGCTTGTAGTATAAATGTATTTGAATTCCATTATTTAAACAAATATTGTATTGATAACTAAAGGTAATTTACTATGAACATAAGAATGTATAACAATTAAACATGTATAAAAGTATGTAAAATTAATTCATTTCTTTGTTCATATATGTGTTTATATGTTTTTTTTATTTTGATAATATCCCTACGGTAATACATTATTATTATTTTCAAGAATAAATATTTTATCATCATCATTTAATGCCCTTTTTCTAGATTCGATTGAAAAAAGTTCATGGTTTTTTGTTTTTTATAAGATTACAAATTGGACTACACATCATTTTTGAATAAGCAATTATTGTAATCATCAACTGTAATACAATTGTTTACTGCATTCATTTTTATTCCTTTTGCTCTGTTTTCATATTATATTCAACATTTATGGCATACATTTTATATTTTGTTCCCATTGTTTCATTATTTTTCCATTAGTTTCTGCTTTCATTTTACCAATAATGTTCTTGTTTATTTGTAGTAAATTGCATGTTTTATCTTTTTCATAATCTGAAGTATTGAAATGTTGAATCATTTCTTTCATATATTAGTAAAAATTGTTTGTTTTCATTTGATAAACGAATGAATCAGTATCCATTAACCTAATTCAGTATGATCTTCGTATTTTTGTTTCATCACATTATAAAGAAAAAATTTTCATTAGGTTTTGATAATTAAAGTATTGTTATTCCTACATATATAGGTTTGTTGCAACGTAATTATGTTTTATACATATTAATTGTAACTAAATATTCACTAAATATAGTTCAATCATTAAAATTTGGTTTCGCAATTAATTTTTCATCTTGTTCAGAATTTGTACATAATATGATACATTCTTTATCTCTAATATTCACCACGGTTTTTCCGAATACTTAAATATTCAATAATTTTTAGAAACCTTATTCAAAATTATTGTTAGCGTTTTTTCTTATTTATACATTTATATATATATATATATATATATATATATATATATATAATTTCATCCAATTTGATTGTTTAAATGTTATAATTCGATGTAAGTTTCAATTTAGTTTATAAAGATTAATATTTTTTATGATTTACATACTATGCAACAAATATTTTCTTTATCATGTAATGTAGTTAATGATTTACTTTCTTTTGATCCTTCGGGAATTTTACTTTCTGGAGCAAGAGGAAAATCTTTATATAAATAATGTAATTCTTCCGGATATTCTGACTGAACTTTCAAGATATATCCATATTGTTTATCATTTTATAAATTTGATATGTATTTATTCCAATAATCTAAATCAGTACTTAACACTTTATCCTTTCAATAATCCTGGCGTGGTGAAATTCCAAACGGATCTAATTTATACATTTTTAAAACCAACTTCTCTAAAATTTTTGAACAAATCAGCTAATATTAAAGAGGAGTGCTAGACAATTGTATTATATTTTCTATTGTTGAGCCGTAACATTAATTTAAATCTTAATATCAACGTTTTCTTTTCGACATGGCTTAATGTAACATACTCTTGGTAAACTGCTTGACATAAATAATAATGTATTCTTTCATTAATTTGCCATGCAGAATCATTGCAGGAAATTTCTTGAAAGTTAGCCTACAATTCTCTTGCAATGATTCCGCATGACAAATAAATGAAATATTCAATTATTAATTATGTCCAGCAGTTTACTAGGAGCATATCCTATACCTTGTTGAAAACAAAATTTGGATAGTACGATTTGAATAAGTGTTACTGCTCAAAAACTGAAAATATGATAAAATTGTGTAAAACTCCTATTTAACACAACATAATTATTATATATATATTTCATTATATTCACCTAAATTTTGTGCAAATTCATATTTTTCATTCGAAATATCTTATTTGCTCAGTTGATTATTAAATGTATTTTGGGGGGTAGTTTTGTTTCATTTAAATATTCAACAGAATCCATTTAATCATATAGATAAACAACTTTGCTCATAACCAAATTAAATTTTTAATTTTAAAAAATACTTAGAGACATTTTCTTGAAATTGATATTTAGTGAGTCTTTTTGGAAGTGTATCAATGCTAGATGAATATTATTTAAATGTATCAATAAATCTTATATGTTCATCATTATCTACATATTTTGTGAATGAAATACGTTTTTCTTCATTATTTGATATTAAATCAATTCTAACTTAATTGTCATATTTCCCAAAATATTTTATAAATAAATGTGTATCATATCAAAATATATTATGAACATATACAGAACAATATTTGGATATTAATTATTTAAATAAACATTTTTATCCGCTGCTCCGCAAAATTTCCCAGTTAAATTGTTGTGATCCTCTACTGAATTTTTTATTATTCCTCCTTTAAGGTTGTATAATGAATTTTTGCAAATATGACAAATTGTTTTCTATAATCATTTTTCTTTAATAGTTATTGGATAGTTCGCAGTCCTCGAAACGTTGCAGGTTTTCGTTGGTTTTAACTTGTGTTGTGTTGTCTATTGTCTTGTGTTTGTTGTCCACTGCTCACTGTTTTTCGTCTATTTCCATCTTGTTTCATATTGGGAATCTGGTTCTACATTTTTGTCTGTCTTTCGTGTATGTCTTTTGTATTTGGGTGTTGTGTCGATACTCGACTGAATTCCATTTCTAGAATTCTTTGTTGTCTATTATAACTTTTATTTTAAAAAAATTTACAGAATTCCTCTGGGATTTCTTTTTTATATTTTTGTGTGCGTTTTATACATATTTTTTTTCTTGTTCGTTTTAGTACTTTGTCATTCAACACAGGTTTGATCAGCTTAACATGAGAAATGGCGTATGTCCACAATCCAATAAAATTTAATTGTAAACTCCCATTGCAACAACCATTTAAAAATCTCATTTAATGTGTTGTTAAATTCATGTGCAAATTGTTTGTATTTGTTTACTCTTTGTGGATCTTATTTCGCTGGATGAATTGCAGATAAAATTGATCATAAGAAACATTTTTGATCTTTATTATGAATATCTGCTTGCCTTTATTTAATCTTATGTGGAAGATAAATATAAGATGTGCCATATAATGGATTATGTTTATTTATTCTTAATTCTAGTTCAGTTATTTTGATTAACTTCCGTTGTGATCCTATTGCCTGAAATTCTCATAGCTAAGCTAAAACCTTAAAGTTACATCCTTCATAACATTCATCTTAATCAGTTGTTTTTTAGGTAATTTAATTTTTAGTTTTAAAATTTGTTTCTTGATATTCCACATTTTCACCAAATCCCTTCATTAATTTAGCTGAACAATTTAAAATTACTTCTTTTTGTTCAATCTTGTATATTCTTTTACTTCTTTCATTTTTTTGTATGATTGATTGTAATCTACTACGCAAATTTTTCGTTTAACTATAACTTTCTCAGGTTTATTTTTTGTTAATTTTGTGAATAATTTTTTTTAAATCAAGTGGCGTAATTCCTTTATGAATTCTATTTTTTATGACATTTTAAGAATTTTTGTTTAATTTCCTCGCCACATTTGCACATTTACCTACGTTATTATTTTAATGTTGCTTAATATCAAAATGCTTTCTATTCGCGTAATGGTTTATAACAATAGTTACATTTTTCACATTTAATTTGCTTCTCTCTTGCAAAAATATATGTTTTAAATTAAAGTTCCGTCATGAAATTGTTTACATATCGATTTTATGTATTAGTTTGCTTTCCTTTATATCTGGAGTTGATTTGTTGTCAATGCTCTCAGCGTTAATATTTGCTTTCATTTAACAAGGAAAAAATTTAATAACAAAATAAATTTTTCCCTCTGAGTTAGAAATCAGTATTTCAACAACTGTGATAAATGTGGTTACAATGCCAATAAACAGGAAATGGCGTATTGATAAGCATGAATCTGCTGTTATTTTCTGATAAACAATTCACAACAGCTGTGTGTCTCGTTTGTGTTGGACATTTATTAAACATGGCTAAATGTGTTATAATTTCTATATAAATGATTTTTAAAAATAATTTTACCAATGATATTGCAAATTTATTAACAGTGGTTGAATGTGAAATTATGTAAACGTTGAGTGATTTTCCCATACGTATTGGATGATTTTTTTTTTTAATTTAAAAAAAGTCGCTGCGTTCGAACCGGCATGTTCAGTCACACTGTCATAGGGTTGGAAGACATTTTTTTTTTATTTCTTTATAATGAATTTGCTATCTACTTCAGAGAAACACGTTATTCAGAACACATAAAATGGCTAAGTCTTCTTGCCCCGTGCTTCTGAACAAATAAAAACAAATGTTAACGTTACGAAACTCAGTTAGCGGTTTCGAGTCAATATAGAAGCAAACGTGCATATTTTCATAAGATTATTCGTTATTTATATAACTTACTACATAAAGAAGAGTTTTTATGTCTTACCTAAGTATATAATACATGTACTCATGGCAAATGAAAGTTTTATTTACAAAAATATAAGTCCCAATCAAAACACAAAATGATAAACGCACACACACGCATATATATATATATATATATATATATATATATATATATGTGTGTGTGTGTGTGTGTGTGTGTGTACATTTTTTCCTAAAACGTAGAAAATTATGTGAACAGAATTTACTTGAGCTCTCACATAACATGAATGACTCATTCGAAAAAATCGCATAAAATATGAGTTCTAATCTGGAACAATATTTTTAAGTAACACCAAATTTTGGCATGCGATGATATTGTCAGCATTTGTTTCTGGTGTATACAGAGAACATACAATTTCAAGTTTTCTGCAAATAATAATAACAATAATTCATCTAGCAACTCAAATTATACCCTAACACTGTACCCTGCAAGAAAATAAAAAGTATGTTTTCTGCAAGTAAAAATTTTAATAATTCATTTAAAAACTCAAAATATCCCCTAACACTTTACCCTATAAATAAAAAGTATGTTGTGTTATTTATACCTGAAATTAAAGGCCAATAAGTCAAACACATATTGCCAATACAATAAAAATAAATATGGTTTATACTAAAATATAGTGCTAGGCGTATTCGTATGCACTGTGCGTTTGACACTTTTAGTAGTCTTATCAGATGCACTCCATAAATGGAACTTTAATTAAACAAGCATATGAACAAATACGTTATTAATGCATAAGAATTCTAACAGTATATTAAGGAAATATATTATACCTACGTTAATCCCCAATAGTAAATGAATGAAACAAAAAAAAAATCCTGACAAACGAAGAAGTCCTTACAAAACGGAACCTTAACATAAGTTCAAGCGTCGTACACACGAATATTTGATGAAGAAATGGCGAAGTATCCATTAGCACAATGATTACTTACATAAAGTAAAATAATACACACTACTTAAGGGGGAGTGTTAGAATTTTTTTTAGTTTTATTAAAATTGTATTATTTTTAAAAATTTTCTTTTCGAAAAAACATAGGATTTATTATTGGTAAATTACTTGACATAAACAATAATGGAACCATTCATTAATTTGGCATCCAGAATCATTGCAAAATAATAATGTTAACTTTCAAAAATTATCTTGCAATGATTCTGCATAACAAATTAATAAACGATTCCTTTATATTTTAAGTTAGGCAGTTTATCAAGAACACACCCTATGCTTTGTCGAAGAGAAAATTATGATAATACAGTTTGAATAAATGTTACGGTTAAAAAAATGAAAATACAATAATGTTGTCTAACATCCCTGTTAACGGTAATTTCAAAGAACACCAAGAGCGAATGTACTCAGTAATTTATGAATCCAAGTATCAGAAAATCATCTTAAACGTGTGCAATTGTTGTATTTGTTATCTCAGACAGAACACATTAAACAATCTGCAGGTTGCACAGCTTCGCATTGCAGTGGTAATTAATGGTACACTAACTTTGGGTTTGTAGTAGTCTGGAACTGCAAACAGCATAACTCATTTTACCATAACTAACAAACATATATATACTTGTATGTTAACTACACACATACACACACACACACACACACACACATATATATATATATATATATATATATATATATATATATATATATATATATATATATATATATATGTGTGTGTGTGTGTGTGTGTTTGTGTGTGTGTGTCTGTGTCTGTACTATTCTGAGAGATATATATAGCCTACGTAAGGCTATCTTGCACACCAACGAAAAATTTGAGCTTTTATCTCAAATTATGCGACAAATTTCATGTTGTTGCTTGTGAGCATAGACGATATCATTAACATTGTGACAAATCTATCTCTTATACTACTTGCATTTTAAAGAGTAGCGCAGAAAATAGTTGCTATGATGCTTCTCAAATACTGTCAATGCTAAATTTACCTTTGATTCATTTAACATAATTCGAAAAAAAAAACTTTACAAATGAAACAATCATGACTTGTGTAGTTACCATTTGAAATTAACAGCTTAACTGACCAGATAGCACGACTTATTATACAATGGGGTAGGATATATTTGTCTAACTGTTCTTTAATCCTATATATTTGAGTAGCAACAAGCACATATTGATGGTCAGTTCATTCTGACAAATAATGATGGTATAAATCAATAATTAATAACGTGTAACTGCTACGTTCTTCAAATCAACTTTAAAGACGTATTCTGTAAATCTTTCAAGTCTCGTGGCTCAAGTCTACGTTTAACAAACAATATAACTTATATTATAAATAATCTTCAGTTTGAAGTAGTTCTCCTGGTAAAAGTGAAAGACTTTTTTCAAACACATCTGGGTACAGGATACCAGAGTAAAACTTCTGCTTCGCAGTTAGTTCGTATACCACGTCTGAACACTATAAACCACATCAGTTCTCTTCAATGGCATTATTAACATAATTTTTTTTTATTATAGCAACCATGAATTCCATTGTCTACTCTCTCTATTACACAGAGACAAAATTTCGTTGTCACTGAATATAATACACATAAGACAATACATTAAAAATATGGCACCTCTCTCTGAGGCTTGGCGTAAATAAAATAAATATTAAAGGAATAAATAAGTGAAGTTGAATTACAATGTTCGCAAACATACATCACACAAATATTAAATCCTTAAATACCATTGAAGGAAAATACAATTTTAAATAAAATTAAAATCATTCTTTGAGAGACACTACATAGACTACAATGCGGGATATCACAACACAACTGTAATTTTTTTTTTTTGTAGTTTGTCGTACATTCTTCATATGAATTTGTAAATTCACAATACATTAAAAATATGGCACCTCTCTCTGAGACTTGGCGCAAATAAAATAAATATTAAAGGAATAAATAAGTGAAGTTAAATTACAATGTTTGCAAACATACATCACACAAATATTAAATCCTTAAATAGCATTGAAGGAAAATACAATTTTAAATAAAACTAAAATCATTCTTTGAGAGACACCACATAGACTACAATGCGGGATATCACAACACAACTGTAATTTTTTTTTGTAGTTTGTCGTACATTCTTCATATGAATTTGTAAATTCTTGTAAGAATGCGTCAATGAAGTGAAAATATTTAAATTACAAGTAATAAAATGTTTGTCAAATTCACTGAGTTCAAGCAATTAAACCTATGTACGTATACAGTAATTGTGATGAAAAGCGAATTTTCTGTTCCCAATGGTTAATTGTATCAATTACGGATGCCAAATAGTATCATAACAATTATTCTGTTAAAAATTTACAGAGCACTCGTAAAATAAACTGTTACAATTTTTTCCAGGTTTTCTGGTAAATAGAGGCAAGGTATTAGTGTTACAAATACGATCAACGAATAAAGAAATAAAAACATACTTGACTTTGAGAAATAAGAAGATAATACATTTTTGAGCAGTGAATTTGTTTTTGAAGTAGGAAACATTTTCCTATCAAATATGTACACACATTTGTCTATAACGGGTTTCTTCAATGTATATCTAATATCACGACTGGGTAAGATTAATAGTTGCTACAAACTTAGTACCAACGAAGTACTTAACAAAATATTTCCAGACTCACAAAATCTATAAAACGCTGTATTATACATTTAAAAAATTTTAACCGATAACATCTAGAAAAAGTATTTAATTAACAGCCATTATATTGTACAATTTTTGTACAATTTCAGTCATATGCTATACGTATAAGCACTGTTCAATGAGAATATTTTTAAAGCTAACTTACAATTTAAATTAAAAACAAGTGTCCGTTTAAGATAAGAACTGCGTAAAAATTCACGAAATACTTTGTTGTTTAGTAATATTATTACATTTAGTTGAACTGTTAATGGTTTCTCAGACTCAAAAAATTAAGTTTTATGGTATGTTCTTATTAAATTAAGTATTACATGGCCTGCCTAACAATAATAAATCTGTAATATAAAGCAGCCCCATTAAGTGGTTGTGTACAAAATGAAAGTTTTTACGAAGTGAGTATTATGCAATAATACTGTCTTGTATCCAACTGTTTAACTCTCAGAGATTTCATGTATAAATTATTTAACGAATTGTGGTAGCTGTTGTTAGAATTTGTTTTTCTGCCAGTAACAAATTATAATATTTTAAAACTGGTTATTCCGGAATTCAGTTAACTCACTTTATTATTTACCCTACAACGTTAACTTCTTAGATATAACCTAACTCAAATATGGTTTGGTATGTCATAGTCATATCACTGTCCTGGATGTATTAAAAATGCATTCTATCAATCACATATAAGCCTTTAAATTTTGTTATTATGTAAAATTGTCATTAATTTTAATTTTAACAGTGCTGTTTCGTCCTCGGAAACGAAACCTGCTTCGCAGATGTTATCTATAATTTCTCGCTACATGGTAATATAAAAATAGCTATCGGAAAATAATTTTATTATTTTAGTGTACCGTATGATTATGAAATGAAATACGTGTATAAACAGAGTAATTACGTTTCAAGAAATTAAAAAGAAAAGGAGTGAACAATATTATATAATTTAAAGTATCCGATTTCAGAAATAAATTAAAATGCAATAAAAACATGACTAACAAACAAAAATTCTGACAGCTCAAATAAAATCATAAGATCCAGTATAGCAAGCGGCAGAAACGTTAATGACAACACTTATATACTATGTAAACCTTTAACTTTATATTAACTAAACTATCTATCAAAATTCTCTGGTTACGGACAACACACAAACTTACGAAGGAAATTTTTTTTAATGTGATTTATCTGACTCTTTTATTGGAAATAATGAATAAAATGCTTAGTCACTAGTTTAAACCCCACTTTTTTTTGCTGATTAATATAACGAATATTTTATTACTTTGTAAAGAGTACTAAATGTAATTTAATATAATATTTGTAGTTATTTGTTAATGTAACTACTTTTTTTTTGTTTCAGACGTTCGAAGACAGTGTCAACCATACGAATGATTTTAGAGGACAGGAAGTGAAATGCTAGTTCAACAATACATGTAGATCTAAAGATGTACACAACATTTGCTAGAAGAATGTAAACACAAGTTTAACGAAGAACACATTTGTTGGTTACTAAAATTTAATTTAATTTAAATAAGAATTATGTAATTAAAAATAAAGGAACAGAAATGTGATAATATATTAACATAGTTAAATGTATATATTGTTTGTTTAGAAAATCTGCAAATGAAATATGGAAGAAACTAACGTAAACAGTTGTGCAGAAAACACTAGAAGAAGAATTTCGACATATACGGACCTTTCAAACATGCAACTGGTTAGAGCGTTACTGCGGAAAGTAGTGCCACCCTGACGTGTTGTGCAAAGTTATTTAATCATATTTTAGTATTTTATTAAAATGTTTTCAAGTTATAAGATCCAACCAAGAACATTTTATTTCTTTCAAACAACAAGATGAATACTAAGTTTTATATTAAATGTTTTCATTTAGATACATTTTTTCACTGCCAGTGACGTCAGATTTAGTGTAAACAAAACGTTTCCTTATCAAGACAATAATATGGCACTCTAAAAGTATTCGCAGAGTGTATGCAATATTTGAGGCTTTAAAGGTATTGTGATTACAGACAATAGTAGCAGGTAAATGGAAATTGTTGAAGAAATGTAAAATAATGATGTGATATTAAATTACACATATAAACAACTTTAATTTAGGGATAGATTCTTTATATCGGCCTTCAGACTCAGATGGGGAAGTTTTTCGGCGGAAATTATAATTCCTGTATAAATATTTTGATGTAAAACTCACAAATATTATCTGAAATTTAAATTTCGCTCTTTATTTTCTTAGTAAAAAGATTTAATTTTTTACCGCAGAAGTGCTTATTGGAAACAAATATGGCAGTCACTGAACAATGAAGAAGATGTAATGAAACTGAATGAAAAATATTAAACAAAATAATCAAACAAATATACGGTCAAATGAATAGTGTTGAAATGAACATTTCTCTATGATACAATCATAAAAAATTTATGTAAATAATACTTGGACTTATAATCTGCATTTGAATTAAAACACATATGGGTTGATTTATTTAATTTTTACATAAGGGGTAGTTTTTTTTATAAATCACTTAAACTCAATGTCGAGCTTTGGAATGAAAAAATATTAAACTAAGGGCTTCACAGTAAAATGCTTACTTTTATGCAGTTTAATATGTTTAATCAACCCCTTGAAGTAATGTGTATTTAACGATACGAACGTTCTCATAAAATACAAATTAGTAGCAGCAATAAGTCTCTTCGCAGCTTTGAAGTTCCAAAGAACAGACAAACTTAGGCACATTCTCGGTTGTAAAAAACATACACACACATACATATAGAGCTGCTGTGGCATTTTGCTCTGTGCACGATTCTCCACACTAATTTGTGGTTATTGCAGTTTGCACACATGTGATGTTATTAAAACGAAACAAACATAAGTGAGTTTGATGATTGTTTAACCCGAAATGCGAAGGAGTTTCAATGAAATTAATTCGAAGCAAATAAAAACAAATATTTTTACAAGCGAGATATTTGTATTAATGATTAGTACGACGGAACTAATCTTGTTTAATATCTCATAGGCAATTCTATCTGTCCCATAAGAATTTGTTACTAATTTTCTCTTAATTCCTAAACCGTTTATCTAGATGTGATGAGAAAGAATATATTCAATATGTGTAATAAAATCCATGCCTACTGCAAACGTAAAAAAAGTAAAACTCCTAACAAAAAAAGTATGTGCAATTTAAATAATGAATGCAACTTGTAACTTATGCTATATTTAAAATAATTATTACAGGTAGTTGTACTATTTATTAACTGAACAAAACATTTTTCAATTTGACGAGTAAAGGTATGTTTATCTATATTTCTTTAAAAAAACTATGTAATATTGCCACATTAATTTATACATTTCAATTTTTTTTATCACCGCGTCGTGTTTAATAGCGTATCATTTGCTGCAATGGCATTATGTCAAAAATACTTCTTTAGTTTGTAACTTGCCCTCATTGCAAGAAACGTTCAAAAACAACGTATTTTAATATTAATAGAGTTTCAAATAAAGGTTTTATTGGTTGTTGAAAATAAAGTGAGTAAATTTGAAGCCCTAATAATGTTTGTAATTTCAGTTAATTTTTAGTTTACTACCAACAAAACATCGTAAGTAACAATCAAAGTGAATAGTTTGTATTGTGCTTGAAAGATAACATCTAAGGTCGAAATAAATTGTATTTATATTTATTACCAAGGAAAAAGTGGTCGTTAAATGTGCTCAGTTTTTCGCGAATCACCTATATTTGATAAACAAATAATATGTGCATATGTGGATAATGGTGCCGTAATTTTCAGTACATTTGTAAAACGTTTATATTTTTTGGCCGAAAGCTGTTTATTGTAAATCTGTAACAGCATTCTATGGAATGTGTACTGTTTTCTAAAATAATTCAGGATTATAAATAATTACCTAAAAGTTAAGCGAAATTAACAGTCTTTTATCGTAACTAAATAAGTTTATGTGTTCTCTGTCGTGATACAATCTACTGTTAGTTTTCGACTTCACGTTTCTAAAATAACTGTGTGTTAAAAATGAGCGTGTATTTATGAGACAAGAAACGACGTTCTAGAAATAAGTGGTATTATTTTAACATTTTGAAAGGAAGTTGCTCACGTTATAGAGCTAAACTTCCTTAAAAAAATGGCAATTATTGTTATTAAGTTAATCATTATAGAACTAGGCAAAACAAATTACGAACTACTGAGACATATACATTAATTTTATTAAAGTGTAAATAATATGTATGTATTGTTACAACCTTTACGTTATAAAGGGTGGCCGATATGTTTTTATCGTGTCTTACTACATTTAAAAATGTTAGCTAAAGAATTATTCATTACTTGTGTGACCTTGATGTAGAATGAAATGATTTCATGAAGCCAAAACCAACGACTTTATATTCTTCGAGACACTGCGGTTGTATTTTTTAACATGTTGGACAAGTTAATTTAATCTGTAATTTGCACTTGTAATTTCTACATTTTAAAATTTATGAGTTTACTTTTTCAGAAACTACAAACATTGCAACAGTTACGAACAAAAACGTCGTTTAGTTTGAGTACAAAAGTTTCGGTTCTATTAAGAAAAATTATAACTTGCCAAAAGCGTATGAGTATCAATATAAATTGCCTATATATAACGTTACAGCATGTTACATCTTCCGAATAATTGAATTCACATGAAAATATAAACTTAAAAATTCAGTCATACATAGATCGTCACTTCAATATTCACCATTTACGTGGGTATTCACATTATGTACAGTCGGGTAAATATTTCTTATATATTTAAATAGGCTGTTACTTGCTATGTGCACAGATGCTTACACATAAAAGGAAGGCTATGAGCCGAGTAGCTGATTAAACGAAGAATAAATGAACATTAACTGAGAAACTTGTACCGACACATATATATTGTTTTGCGTAAGTATAAATACAACTTTATAAATATTAAAATATGACACTGGAAGTAAAATAAATAAAGTCGAATTTGATGATAATTGAAATAAAATATTTAGATTATAAGCTATATATATTTCATTTTTAAAGCCCCACCAGATATCTTGTACTAGAATCAATGCCACCGGGAAACATTCTCCTTCATTAATTTCAATTTGTCATTTGCATTTAAATTATGAACTGTAAAAATATTTCAATTATTGTTAAATAACTTCGTCTATTGGCAAGTTGCAAGAAATTGGTAGTTTATTCAGTATTTAATTAACAAAGGTCGCATTAAATATTGCATTATCTAAACAGTAAAATTAAATTGCATGTTAAATAAAAGTGAAATTTAAGAAAAAATTCAGCCAAATTATAGGTTTGTTACAACAGATTTTGACTTCATAAAATGTGTGCATTAGAATGAGATGAAATTGGTCTTTAATATAGTATCAATATCTATCATACGTATTCCGTGCATCGTATATCAGGTCAGATTTTAAGTAATGATGTTATAATAGTAAACTTCAGTGTAAACGTGTTCGTTATATTTTAAAGAATATATTAGGATATCTTACATTTATTGTATTCATGTATTCCTGGTTTCCAAGATTGAATTTAAGTAACAAAACAATGTAATTTATTTCAGTTTTGAAAACTTTTTTTACGCACGAATGTCAAATTCAAGTTAAAAATGCAGATAGTGAAAAAGTTAGTCAAGTTTTATTTCAAGTTTACTCACTGCCAGACGTCCGAATTATTTGAGATCCTGCACACGTATTCGAATCGCGGGTAAATATAATGATTTCGTAGCTATGACGTGGCCTTCTCACCCATTATAAAAATGCAATCTGGTTACAGAAAAAAAATATTTAGAATCAAATCCTTAAAGAAATACATATCAGATATATTTATTACTTATATGTTAAATTCTGTAATCAGACTAAAAAATATATTTAGTTTTCAAAAATATATAAAAACACGTTGTTGAAGCATTTTAGAAGTGTTAACTAAAAAGCTAAAAACAATAATTTAATATAAATATTTTCTTCTTCAATAATAGGTTGTCATACAATTAGGTATATTTAGGTTTTTGAATGCACTAAAAAAAATACACTAAAAATAAAAATACACTCATCCCAAAAAATTTACATTAGTTAGAAAACATGGAATGCTCTTTACTTACTTTTCGTAATGACTCTGCTTTTTCAAATAGCTTGACTCTATGAAGACGTCAAGATTTATTTAAATATTTAGTGAACAAGAAAAACTATGTACTCTAATAAATAAGACCTTACTTTCATTACTATTTAATACAGAATTTTCTCCCTGAAGATTCATAGCTATATATTTAAGAATAACAAAAAAAAAGTGATTGGCATTTTTCAGATGTGCAGTTGTTAGATATTTGAAACAATTGTGTATACAAATATTAAATTGAACTTTAGATAACGGCTTTTCCTCTAACGCATATTTACGTATAACTTGGAAATACATAATTCGTGAACTTTTCACACTTTAATATTAGCTATCAGTAGTTATGTTGCGCGTATAAAATTTAGTGATGGAAAGAAGGTAAGCATAGTCTCAAATACAGCTATGAAACAACTGCCCCCCCCCCCCCAAATTAAAATTAAAACATACAACAGGGAAAAGTTAAAATTAAATCACTCATTTTATGTTAGGACAGATAATCATCGAAGCATTAACAATGCTCGCGTAATTTCATAATAACTGTAAAGAATGCAACGAATGCTGTCACAGAAATCAAGAAATGTGTGTGTCTATACATACATAGTCCGATATATTTAAAGTAGCGAACAATGTAGTTTTCTTTGTTGTGAGTATTTGAAATAAATCTCTTGTTTTTTTTTTATCATGAAATGTACTTCTCACGTAATGTAAAACAGTAACGCATGTGTAAATGTGAAATCTTAAAGCTTAGTTTTGTAATTAGGAGTACCTTATGCCAGCAAGACTAGAAATACTCTATGTTTTTGAACAGAATACAATTATGTTAAATTTTTTTTTCTTTGATAAAATTATCTTTCCATTAAATAATTTAAATGTGCGTAAACTTTGCTTAAATTAAAGCACAATGCGTGCAAGTGTGGGAGACATATGTGCTGTTTTTAACGTTGGGGCGTATCGAAAACATTCTTATCTAAATTACTTAAAATTAACGAGTGTTATAGGTTTAGAAATGTTAAATGTGTAAGGAAAGTTTCGTTACATAAACAATACCGTATGTAAAATTTACGCACGATAGTAAATTTGTTTGGAGAGTTGGAAAATTAAGGCCAGATTACCGTTAGTGTTTAAGATTTTGCATTAACTTAGGTTATTTTAAAGAAGTATTCGTATCGTCAATATTTTACTAGTAATTTATCTAATTTTATACAGTAAAACTGTACTTACAATATATTCTTACTTGTATAATTAAGATTCCTTATAATTGTTTACTTCAATAGGTATGGACCTGCACATAGGTTAAATACGTTGAGTTACTTAGATGTTTAAATTAGTTCTATGCGATTTCACACAAAGCATAATACTTTTATTTTCTATTCGAATATACTTTTTTGCAGTATTTAAGGAGGTAATTTTTTTTAATTTTATGAGAATTATAAGAGATAATATCGGTGCAACTAATAGCTGTAGTTTCAAGTTTTCGTTACCTTTATCAAAGGAATTGTGCACAGCGGTAATTTATTGCAGTTATACATGTTTTACACGTCAGCTGTTAACTATTGACGTTAAATTTTTTCTAATAAATTTTACCTACTCACGAAAAAATCATACATTTAAATCATAAACCCACCGTTCTGAGAGAAAAGTTAATTTTTCGTAGAAAATCTACTTCTTCCAAAGAAACAAATGAAAATTCATTGTACAGCTGCAAATCAACACTTATTGTGTTACCATTTGGGGGTTATTGTGCATACATTTTTACAAAATGTTAAATTTTTACGTTTAAAAGTAAAAAAAAGCGTACTTATTTAAAATCTGGAATCTACTTTCTAGTCAAGTTCGTAAGTTATCATTAGGAAAACGAAACTATAAATCACATTAACA
This sequence comes from Medauroidea extradentata, assembly GCA_003012365.1. NCBI lineage: Eukaryota > Metazoa > Arthropoda > Insecta > Phasmatodea > Phasmatidae > Medauroidea > Medauroidea extradentata. The sequence continues at coordinate 65,738 of PNEQ01037126.1, forward strand.
AATTTTATGCATTTTAACAATAAAATTTGATCTAAGATTTCGCATTAAGAGGTAGACCGCTAGGTTAATGTTTCAATCTCATGTGAATTTCAAATTATTTAAGTTACTATGAATATATTTGAGCAGTTAAAATTGGATGGTGCGGCAATTTTTAATTATTGGTAAAACATGCTTTAGTTTTTTTTCCTTCGTATTTGAAACAGTCTAACAAAAATTATTTAGTTATGTAGAGTGAATGTTTATAACCTCAATATATAGGAGCCAAAAAAATACTTTTTGTATAACTATTTTTAAGCAGAAAAATAATTTATAACTAAGAAATGGCGCAAGTTATATTGATCCATAACATCGTCAAAGTATTGTTTGAATGATAGGCAGGTGGACTTTACTTCTCGTGGACAGCCACGTCAGTAAACATTGTGTCACAACGTGATAAAATGACGGGAACTACGAGAAGAATCAGCAATGGCCTTTGTTAAGAAAGAGACATTTCGTGAAGACACAAAAACAAATCATATAATTATGATTGAACGCAGGTCCTCCGAATGCGAGTTCAATATGTTACCACTGCGCCACATCGCTTTGTTTTAATTACAGGCTAAAAACAAACTATTTGTATCACAGTGAAGCTTATTTAACAACTTGATCTAATTTGATAAATGCTGCAATCTAATATGAACCACAGCTTTCAATTCGTTCAAACATCATCAATGTATTAAATACCTTAAGCTTGTTGCTTGTTAATTTATGGTCAATAATAATCGTATAGCAAAATACTAACCGACAAGAAAAAATGTTTTTAAATTATTTAATATTAAACGTTATCATAATGTAACTTGTTCTTTATTCTGGATCAATAACTGCCCCTATATAATCAACCTGTGTAGAATTTTTTAACCATATGTTACTTTTTGTTCCGTTAAATGTTAAAATTAATAGTTTTAAGAATGAGCTTACTGACAGAAAACTCATATTATGGATATCTAGCTAAAACCACTTATTTATGAAACATTTAAAATATTGTTGAAATAATTATATAGAACTGTTTTTTGTGATTTAATCATTTCAGAACATCTCCAAAAGTCCAACATGAGCAAAATACTTTGAGAAACTACGCACAAATATTTTTTTTTCTTTGTCTAAAAATTTACTTCGTATTTTTGTGAGAGTATAACAAGCTAAATATTCCAGTCATAACAGTTAAGGTAAAATAATTAAATTACATATGTAATTTTCAGAGTCTAATAAAATACGAAACTCTGGAGGTTAAAAATATTGCTAAAAAGTACCAGAAAGGTATAATAAAATTAATTAAAAAACAATTACTACCTCAGCCATAAACGAATTTAAAATAACGAATATATATATATATATATATATATATTTTTTTTTTTTTTAAATCATAAATCTGTTGGCTAGTGGGTTATATTTCGTACACCTTTTATGAGATAATTTTTGCAAACAGTTGTAGACAAAATAACTTGATTAAATGTTATTCAAAGAAAATTTCTTTATCTTCTCAGTGCATTCACAAATTATATTTTTGTAATGTACAATTTATTTACTTGAGAGTACGTATTCGAAGTAAAACAATGAATACAGTTAAAAGTTTATTTTACGACACACACTACGCAATAATTAGAGCCAGTGATCTTTGGTGAAAAGAATTCTGCAACAATTTGTTTCAATGCCTTATGTGAACACCTGTTCCTCCGCTTCATGGTCGGTGATTGGAAGTTTTTAACTTTCGGCGTCTCGGGGTCCTACCCTCCAATCAGGGACTTGTGGTGTCGCGGTAACATTGTTCTGGTTGGTATAGTCAAATGAGACACGCCTCTACCCTATTATATTCTGCCAATAACCACAGACCAGAGTTGCAGGTGTGCACGTAAGACGCTGAAACAAGTTGTTGCAGAATTCTTTTCACAAAAAATCACTGGCTCTAGCAATAATTAATTAATTCAATTTTGCCGTAGGAAGCTACTTACACTTAACTTATTTAACTTCTTTCTGCAGAATACAAAATAAGAGCTCAATCACATTCTTGCAACTGTCAATGAAATTCTAGTAGTTCATCAACTCGGACAGCAAAAAAAAATTATTTAGGCCTATTTAATTTAAACAATGATATATCCTTTCGAAATGAAAACCAATGAAATCAATTTAACTAATTATTAATAATTTAGTTTTCAAGGCGGTATTATGAGAAAAATAGTTGCTAAAATTTGTCCACGTGCAATTTTTAAAATAAATATTGTTGGTAATATTGATGTATTTAATAGGCCTATTTGTGAGTTTATAATGTGAAAATACATTGTTCACAGATATTGTAAATTTTCATGTATTATAAGATGGTATTAGAGGACGTAGAACTAATTAAAATAAATTATTTCTTAGAAATTTCGTTTTCATAACTATTTCACACGATTGTAAAAAAAAATCTACCATTCTTTAAATGTGCAATCGGCCTTGGAATATTAATTTTTATAGCCTAATATATTTGAATAATTACTTTCATTTATAAATAGCTGGCAAGTATTTTCATATCCATCCGTTAGTATTTTTCACAATACATTAAGTACTTTCAATAATTCGGTAAGTAGTTCCAATACGATTTATGAAAAATTAGAACGGTATCGCATACTTTGTACAAACCCAGACACGAGAAGAAGTATTTTCAAATTAATGAAATATTTTACACTTTTAAACTTCGTAAACTGTGTTGATAACACTAAGAGAAGAAGGACAGTCTTTATGTTTACCTGCGACCCGCAAAGGTCTACGTCAATTTGTGTTTTGTAAACAAAACTAAGCTTATAGTTGTTTATCACATTCGTTCGTACAATGGAGAGAAGAAGTATTATTATTTCATCTGAAGTTATAGCCTACACGATATTTTATTTGCGAACTCCATCCATCCTTTCCAAGAAAGTAGATTGAATATGAATAAAATATATTCTAAATATAATAAAATTGACAGAACAGTCGCTTTTAAATTAAATTAAAATAGTGTGTTAAGATTTTGAACATAGTTTGCGATATTCAAATGAAAAAGAACTCATTGTTTTACAAACAAATTACTGTAATATTAAAATTTTTGAAACGTTTTCTTAACTGCAGTGATTTCATACCAGGAAGGTAGCAACGCATTCACGTTTGTACGAATAAAAAACACATCATAATCAAAAATATCCGTGACAATTCATTACGTCAATAACACAGTTCATATTTTTAAACTCAAACGAAAAAGTTCAAAGTAAAAAAAATAAATAATGGTTAATAAGAATTATGTTGGATAGCAAAATTATTGTTTCATTGGACTGCTAAAACTTCAAGAAATTCTTGAACTGAATTGTATTAATGTATTTAAACAATGTTTTTAAATAAATACAGAGGCTTATTTAGGACGGAGTGTGTAAATTTTGCGTATTGATAGTCAGGATTGTGACAAATTAGGTCCAAAATGTGTTTTAAATTTTTTCCTTTAAGTGATTAATAATGGAAATAATACTACCCTGAATATTGAGGATAAAATGCCGCTTCTTTAAATAGTTAAAAGAAAATACCACCTCCCGTTCGACAATAACACTTTTGAATGTGTCAAATTAATAGAAAGCCAATTGGTTTATGAATACATTTAAAGTAGTGAATTTTTAATTCGATTTTCAGGGTACCATTACTCACACTATATTTCTCTGTACGGAAAAAACTGAATACACGTTTTTTACTTACATTTTTATAAACAATCACCACGCGAAATTAACAAACATTATTCGCAAAAGTTACAATGTTCGTATTCGTGTTTGAAAAAGTCGAAGAAAGTTATTTGTCTACTATTTCGTAATTTTCGTTATTACATTAAAATAGCCTATAGCAAAAATTTCACGATACATTAAAAGTTAATACATTTATTTTGTGCCATAAATACAGACAAATATGTTCAGTCGTGGAAAATAATAATTACTTTCGATGTGAATTTAATAGTGTATGTTTTGAAAACATTAGGCCCTAACTCTTAACGCATTTTTTTGTTGTCCTTTACTTACTACTCGCATAGTGCCTATTGATATTTTACAGATTTCATTACTTATAATCAGTAAACCTATAAACAATTTCTTTAAAGGAAATATCGAAATTCAAGGTCGAGTAAACACATCATTTTGGTAATTAATAAAAACGTTAATAATAGCCCTTTCATGGAAAATTTTGAAGTGGTACGTAATTACAAAAAGAAAACTAACATTGTTTGCAATTAAAATTTAAAATAACGTTAGCAATATTATGTCAACGAGTGATACAAGAGATTATAATTGGTCGACCGCGTACCACATTTTTTGCTGAGATATTATATTTTAAGATATGTGAGTTTTCACTACGGGTTAATTTATGGTAACGTAAAGATTTTTTTTGAATGCATTGTACAAAACTACAAGACAGTCCGATACATTTGGGTCTCGTATATTACGCCTATTGGAGTTAATGTTTACAAATATAAATGTTTGCGTTAAAAATATAAAAATCGAACACGTCTACGGGTAAGGAAAAAGGATTTTCTGCTCGTATAATGCAAAATTTCCGTTTTAATTTATCTTTAAAGAAGGAAACGTATATAAGTAGGCCTACCTTTGAACCCAATAAATTTACTATCTGCCTCAAAAATTAAGACGTGAGAATCTGAACTGCTTATAGCCTACTGTGTTGATGTTTATAATTTCATAAGTGTCTATATGTTGTAATGTTTCATTATGTATTTATTTTAAGCCCCTGTCTCGTATTTACATTTATTTTGCTTGTATTGTTAAAGTAATAAGGATAAGCATAAAATTTTGTTTACATTTTAAATATTTATTTTAACTAGGCAGCCTTCTTAATGTGTATATTACGTTCATTTTTAAAATTTGCTACAAAAGTAATTTATTTGTTATTAGCTTTCATTTTATTTATAATTTCATATATTTTGGTTTGTGCCTAGGCCTAAAATGAACTCGCCGTAGCTTTAATATATTTTGAATATTTTTTGCAACAGAGGAGTGTGATTTTCGAATGTCTAGAATGAAGAGACTGATTTCTGATAAGTTTTTGTTTATTAATGCGATTGAAAAGTATTTAAAACAGTGTAAAAACGTAGCAATATCTAGATTTGCATCAGTGATTGTTACCTACCTGAGATTCAAAAGATTACTACAATAATACAGAATGCCTTAACCTCAAAACTTGCTAAATACAAGAACATAACCTCTATTTTAACTTTAAATCTGAATGTTCTACACCTAAATATTAGAAGTTTAAAAAATAAATGCAATGAGTTGACAGCTCATTTAAAAGTATTATACGAGGAACTATAGGTTTAAATACACCTGCTTTATGCCTTACTGAATATCATTTAAGAGATAATGAAATCGTTCAGATTAATACTCATGAATTTATTCTTGGAGCTTAATTTTGTAGACAAAAAAATTACATGGGAAGTGTGTGCATGTTTTTTAACATAAGAGTGAAATTTACAGTTTTAAGTGTATCTTCCTACTGTGTAGAAAAATATATTGAGTGTTGTGCTTGTCGTGTAAATATTGGACATGCTGAAATCACTATCATTACTATTAATAGATCTCCAAGTAGTGACATAACTGTCTTTTTAACAAAGTTGGAAACATTATTAATTAAGTTTGATAGTAGTTCAACTAAACATGTTCTTTGTGGATATTTTAATGTTGATTTTTTTAACTGATAGTAGTGCAAAATGTAAATTGACTACTTTACTTAAAACTTTTAATTTAATCCAAATGGTTGATTTTCTACTAGCATTACTCGCTGCTCCAGAACTGCTATTGATAATATTTTTGTTGGCCACATATTGATTAGAAATATTAAAATTCTACCATTTGTTACTGGGCTGTCTGATCATGATGGGCAGAATATTTCATTATTATAAAAGGGTGATTCTAAGTCTAAATCAAAAGTAGTTAAAATAAAAACTAGAAGAATAAATCAAGATACCTTAAATAGTTTTAGACAATACTTGGCGGATCAAAACTGGAGTCCAGTCTGTTATACAACTAATGTGAATATGCAATTTAAAAATTTTCATAACACCTTTGTCTTCTTAACAGATAAACATTTCCCTTTTCGATCTATTACCTTGCATAGTAAAGACAATAAAGCATGGTTAACAAAAGGAATAATAAACTCTTGTAGAAAGAAAAAGGAACTTTATTGTAAGTATAGTTCTACTCTTAATGAGAATTTAGGGAAATATTACAAATTGTATTGTAAAATACTGAGTAAGGTGATAATTAAGTCCAAGCGAATGACTTTAGATAGGGAAATAAATAATTCTAGTAATAAAATTAAAACTGCTTGGAAAATAATTAAGAGAGAAAGTAATAAAGTACTAGTTAATCAAGATCCTATTATAATAGAGATTGATGATAAAATGGTATGTTCTCCACATGAAATTGCAGAAACCTTTAATACATAATATGCAAATATTGTTGATAATCCAAAAATTAACTTGTCTAAGAGAAGCAAGGCTGACACTTATCTTAAGTTTGCATACTCCAATTCATTTCCTCAAATTAAAATTACTCCTGTGATATCTAAAGAGGTGAAATCTATTATTAAATCACTAAAACCAAAAAGTACATATGGTTTTGATGGCATCTCTAGTATACTACTTCAAAAATGCTCAGATTTGATAAGTAGAGCCAGTGATTTTTGGTGAAAAGAATTCTGCAACAACTTGTTTTAGCGTCTTACGTGCACACCTGCAACTCTGGTCTGTGGTTATTGGCAGAATATAATAGGGTAGAGGCGTGTCTCATTTGACTGTACCAACCAGAACAATGTTACCGCGACACCACAAGTCCCTGATTGGAGGGTAGGACCCCGAGACGCCGAAAGTTAAAAACTTCCAATCACGGACCATGAAGCAGAGGAACAGGTGTTCACATAAGGCATTGAAACAAATTGTTGCAGAATTCTTTTCACCAAAGATCACTGGCTCTATTGATAAGTGAACCTTTAGGTTTTATTTGTAATAATATGTTAGATAGTGGAAATTTTCCAGATAGACTGAAGGTTACAATAATCAAACCTATGTTTAAAAAGGGAGATAAGAAAAAAGTTGAGAATTATAGACCCATTGCCTTGCATTCAACTTGTTCTAAAGTAATAGAAAAAATTACAATATATATAAGATTAATAAATCATCTAGAATCAAATAAAATTACTTCCCCTTCACAATTTGGTTTCAGACAAGGACTATCAATTAAGCATAACTGATAGCTTAAACTCAACTATACTTGATACTTTAAATAATAAAAATAATATTTTAGGAATATTTTGTGACCTTATAAAGGCATTTGACTGTGTAAATCATGAGATATTATTACATAAACTAAAGTTTTATGGTATAAACAATAATATCAATACATTAATTAAATCATACTTATCATCAAGAACACAAATAACTATTGTTATAGATATAATAAAATTGAAGGATGCTCTATCCACTCAAGCAAGTATAAAGAATGATGTGCCACAGGGCTCTGTACTGGGGCCACTATTTTATGATGTTTATAAATGATTTGCCTAATTATTTGCAATCTAATTTTTTTTTTCAATTTGATGTAAATACTGTTCTTTTTGCTGATAATACAAATCTTTTGCTAAAAGCAATGTCTTATGAACAATTACAAACTAAAGCTCAGTTAATGTATTCTGAGCTACTTAAATGGTTTTCGGCAAATATATTACTACTTAATAATGAGAAAACCGGATATATAGAATTTCTTTCAGTTAACAAGGCTAGCTCGGATATATGTGTAGGTCATAATGGTAATCAGTTGACAAAGGTAGATTTTGTTATGTTTCTTGGATTATATATTGATAAACATTTAAATTGGAAAAAACACATAAACTTTATAAGTAACAAACTTAGTGATGCATGTTTCTCACTTAGACATCTATCACATTTGATAACAGAATCATCCCTTAAACAAATATATTTCGCTTATTTTCATTCTATATTGTCATATGGAGTCATGTTTTGGGGTGTTTCAACAGATAGTTCAAAGGAATTCCTTCTGCAAAAGAAGGCTGTAAGGATTTTATGTAATAAACATCAAAGGGACTCATGTAAACAAATTTTAAAAATGAAAAAAATACTTACCCTATCAGGCCAATACATTTATGATATTCTCTCATATGTGGCTGGTAATTTTAATAACTTTACTCCTAATAGTAGTATTCATAACTACAAACCACGTTCCGAGAGAAATCTACATGTAACGTGTACGTCTCTTGTGATGTACCAACAGGGTCCTTATTTTTCTGCAATTAAAATTTTCAATTCTTGGCCAGCAGTATATCGAGAGAAGTGCTATATTTAAAAGTAATGTAAAAAGTTTTCTATTGACTAAAGTGTTTTACACTGTCAATGAATACTTTGAACACCTGAGTGAGCCAGCTAACTATTAGGCTTACTAACATGTTTACTTGGATGTTAAATTTTTATTAAATTTTTTCTTTGTTGTTTTTATATTTAGATATGTTTTATATTTTGATGTGTGGTATTATGTGCATTACTTATAGATAATTTAGTTTACTTGTAGTGTATAGGAATGACCCACCTCATATCCTTATTTAAGGATTAATCGGGGTTTGAAAATACAATAAACAATAAACTACTGATTAGTAATTATATAAAAGGCCATCACACTGACTTGTAGTCAGCCTGCATCAAGAAGTAATTTTTTTCAACATTTTCACCAGATTAACAGAGAAGGGAAGTGAATTGTAGATTTCACAAGAATGGCTTATTTTGGTATTTTGAATGTTTTGGCACATAATTTAATTACCTGCAACATTGATATTAATTTTGAATCCTGTACGAAATGAACTGCACTAGCCTATATTGAAACTTAAAACGGGGTACAAAACCTTCAGTTTAGTTTATTGTTTCATTATTCTTGAGGATATTTACAGTAATAAACATTGAGTTTAAATTTACATAAAGGAGTTAAGCCTATTTTAATACCAAAAAATTACATTCCCCTAAATCCTTAAATATTTTCCTCTAGATCCTGCTGTTGTTATTTCGGTAATTCAGTTGGTGACAGTTGTCTCCATGTGTAATGTCTTCTGCTTAGTAATGTTGTGTATTATTGTTACTCATTATTAAGTCGACAAGAAGAGGAAACAGAAAGCTAAAACTTTCATATCCTGAGATTGAGAGGATTTCTCTTGAAGCTAGTAAGGCACCTGTTCACAAACATAATCGTAATTTTTTTTTAATTCTTTATATTTCATTCTACCACAACCCTACCACAGCAAATACCATTACTTTCACCTCACAAATTATGTTTTATAACTTACATAGACTAACCGAGAATTTCTGATAAAAAACTGTAAGGTACGTAGAAAGTATAGGAACAATAACGAATAAAAATAGCAATTATTTTTTTTTTAACTTAACTTCAGATATTTTCACTCGCACAAGTTATTCTAAATTGACAAAATGATCCTCATATTTTTCTGCTGTGCAAAAAGTTACTTTTACTAACAAACCGCTTTAACCATTGGTTTAATTGTTGTGTCCTGTGAGCGGGACGAAGGAACTCGTATTGCCGTCGTTGTGTTTGAGGTGCTGCTTGTTTGAACTGCGCGCGCCCGCGACCCGTCGCGACTCCAGCGCCGCCGTTTCTCCCGACCGCCACCGCGGCACGCCGTGATTGGCCGGCCTGGCCGAATGACGTCACTCGCCGCGCGCCGAAGTATCGCCGGTAAATCGAAGGCGCGATACCGCGCGCTTCATAAACGGCGCGGCCGCTGATTGCTTTCGCTGAGTCGACAGCGACGAGGAATCGATCGCTCGACGCTAACAGCAAAAAAAAAAAAAAAAAAAGTATTTAACACGCTGATAGGCTATTCAGGTTCCAATCGACGCGTCGTTTCCTGGGCGCGGGTAGACTCACGCCGTAGTTAATGTGCTTTTAAAAATAAGAACACAGCCTAGCTTAATGCCAACTTGGCTTTTCCCGCTCTGTTTTTAATCTCTCTTCGAGTAAATAAATACGAATTGGTTTTCATCACGAATTCCGAACAATAGGAATAGACCTATGTATAAAATCAGTACGTCGCTATTGTTAAATGATTTATTTTTGATAGTAATTTTTCTGAAGTTCCTTTGTGACAAACCTAGTATTTATTCCTTCAACTCAGATAAGGGATTAAAATAATGTAGGCCGAACAAAAATACAGGGTGGGCAGAAGGGTGCTGGGAGGTATTTTTTAAGCAGAAAACGAAGGGAAGGACGTGAGAAGGGCTGGACAATATGACTATTGATAACGTCCCTTGGATGTCTGGTATGTAACGTGAAATGATGAATATTGGACGAACTCGCTACTCATTATGTCGAGGGGGTGAGAGTGGAACTATCCACCTCCTTCCAGCCCTCAACTCCTCCCCCTCCCTCAGCCCCTTCGTCCACAACTTTCATAAAAATTATGAAATCCCAACATTTGGCTCTGTATGTTTTTTCCCCCCAGCGAAATGAAGATATTTTTTTAGGGGTACGAGTGTGGTCATAGACGGGGGGTGGGAATGTTTTGAGGGTGGGCCCTAGGAAAGTGTCTCTGTCCATCCATGCATTCGTACGGTCCTACTAGAAAAAAAAAATTCCTACCCTTTTCCCTTTGGTCATCGCTCATGTTTTTCCATCCCACGACCCGGCCTCTTCGCGCAAATGTCTCACTTCTATGGACGGTAATTTTTCACGGAAAAAAAGGAAAGAAAGAAATTACACATTGCACATGCATACTGGCGAGGCCACGTGGTATAAAACGGGCGTTCTAATACCAGCCCGCGTTTCACCCAGACCTCTTCTCCTCCTATCCCGAGTTTTTTTTATTTTCCTCTCTCGCGCGCTTCGCGTCAAGGTAGGAGGTCGCTTCGGCGATAAAAGCCAGTAAAAAAGCTGAAAAATGTTTTATTGAGGCGTGGTGGCGCGGCGCGGGGCCCAATGGCCGCTCGGGCGAGGATATCTCGCCACGCCCCCTTTTCCCGTTCGCTCCGTCTCTGTCTCGCACGCTACTTCGGGCACCCCGCTTTTCCCAACCTACCTGCCTACATATATTACAGCGATATTCCTTTTTAAAACTATATCGTGTTCTCCGTCGCACGCACCGACTTGCATGTACGTAATCTGGCTGGCAGTGCCGGAGTTTACGGTTCTGGCGGGTGGTGTGAGGGGGTAGGGGGGGGGGGGCAAAGAGGTCCGAACCTTCTCCCCCTCAGTCTTTTTTTTTTACACTCCCTCGCGCTGCGAACACGCTTGGTTCTGGATGGTCCCTCTTAGTGCCTGCCTGGAGGATAGAACTTTCACGTGCTCGTCCTCACAATCCCAAGTATAATTTAGTACAGGCACGCTCCAAATAAAATTGATTATACGGGTCAGCGTTTTTTAACTTTATTTCCCTCTCTCTTTCTCTCGTCTCCTCGGCGCTTCCCTACCAGCCTCGCTGAGCCAGGGCTGAGCGCGACCTTTGCTTATTTTCTCCGCATGCTCTGGTAAACACCTGCGGCCTCTTTGCGCGATTCCGTGGCGCGCGTCCACAAATTTAACCTTTTTTTTTGTCATGTTTGGATACAATTAAACTCTGTATAATCTAATACGAGTAACAGTAATATTTTTTTACGACTATGTCAAACTTTACACTCTCGAATAAAAAAAAAGGGGGGATGGTTAATGTATACAGTATAGTCTACTTGTAGATAAGTTATTAGCTTAACGGTTAAAAAAATACTAAATAATTATTTTAAAAATTAATTGAACTTATGGGAATGAAAAAGGTAAAAAAAAAAAAAATAGCCATTGAACTGATGAATAGACCCACACATTCACATATTATCGGCGATAAGTATATTGCACCAACTTATTTTATTGTCTTGCGAGTACATCTGCAGCTGGCTTCATTATTATTGGCTGAGTGTCATACTGTAGAAGCGTCACTCGTTTGATTCAGCCAACGACGAGAATAACGTTACTGTCGTTTATGGGCAGAACTCCAAGACGCTGAGAGTAAAAAACATCCAATCACTTACCACGATGCAGAGCTGCAGATGTGCACGTGCACGCTGGTGCGAAATTATTTTTACAAAAAAAAAAACTATGGTTTTATGTTTGACAGAAGGACAAAAATGTAGTATAAGCGAAAATAAACAGGTTTGATAAACAATGCCTCGCTCTCGAGCCTTGCTTCTTCATAACGCCCGACGACTCCGCGAATATTTTCACACGGATCAGAGAACCGGTTCGAGCGCGGTTGAAAATTAGAGAGGGGTAGGAGAAACCTGCTCTCTTGTGATTTTCCTGCAGAGATGAGTTCAAGGCGGCCGTGCAAAAGCCAGGAGCGGGACGATCCTAAACCTGACCCCCCTCCCACAAAAAAAAAACCCCTACGTAACGCCATTCTTTGCCTCCCAGAACCGTCCCTCTTTTCGCCAAACACCGTTGCATTGGTACCCCCGCCCCCAGTACCGCCGTCACCCCCCCCTCCAATATTTGACGCTATCAGCCTATATTGCAGACCGTACAAGAAATGATTGATGCGTTGTGTATCAACGTTGGATGCTGGCTCGCACACACGCGCGCGCACACACACACGAGAGCATCCATGCTGTCGCTACTGTACGCGCAATTTACTGACTCCGCAATTCGTCTGAACGCCAGATCTCCTCCCGCCAAATAAATTGAGGAAAACTGTCTTTTATTGGTTCTTGTGGCGGGCGCAACAAAAATGGGAAGCGGACGGAATTTGATTCTACCAGAAAAAAAAAGACACTAATGCCAGAGTAGAAAGAAGTACAATTGGATTTTAAGCGGAGCTTTTGGTGTACAACGAGGAATCTACTGAACACGGATTCGTTAACAGGAAAATGTGCATGGGTACGGGGAAAATATGTAGGTATCTGAACTGTATTATATAGAAACTCAGCACATTACATTGCAAAACGCGAGGCGAAATCAAGGTTTATTTCAAACCATAACTTTTAAAGATTTCGTAAAAAAAAATTTGTGGATTAGTTTTATATCACATCACAGCAAACAGTATTGTTGGGAACTAAATTTATTTTATTATTACTATTATTAGTAGTAGTATTATTATTACATTTTATTAGAGAGGTGTATCAGTGACGAAACACTCGTCTTGCATTCGGGAGGACCCGGGTTTGATATCCGCTTTCGGCCAATCCTTATTTTGGTTTTCCAGGGTTTCCCGAAACCACTCCAAGCGAAGTCTGGGACGATTCCCTAAATTTGCCATGGCCGACTTCTTCCCCCTTCCCCCCGTGTACCTCTACATATGCCTCATGCAGTTAAAGGGAACGTAAAAAATACCGAAATAAAGACCTAGTTATTGTTATTAGGTACATAAAGAGGAGTACGGCGGTAATTTCAGGTAAAAGTTATGCAGCATTCCGTATAGGAGTCTACTGTTGTTATTTATTTAAACTGCAAACCAAATAGGATTAATACGTAAACTGCCTTCATGATACTCTAACAAATACTATACGGCCCACTTTCCTTTTTAGCATGTGAGGACATTAATGAAATAATATATGGTTAATTAATTAGACATTTTCCGATAAAAAAATTTGTAAAAAACAAATCAGTAAAATACAATAGGGACTCTTAGAAAGAAAACTTAGAACACGCACAATCATATTTGTACGCCTATGTTAGACACGAAGAAAAGGTTTCTTATTCTTAGTAAAATTAAAAATTACAAAATAGAAACAAATAATGACTAATTTCTTCACAATATTAGGCCAATATCGCAAAATGTTTAAACCTTTCTTACTCGAATATTAGTGAACACTATAATGGAACTTTACATGAATGCAAGAAAATTTCACGGCAGTACGCCTAACGAATTCAGCAGTTCTTGCCCAAAAATAAAATAATTTTACAAAATAATATTTTGAGTAAATTATTATTATTTTTAATGGTGATCATACCATGTTCGTAATTTCATACTGAAAATTTTTATGGTTTTAAAATTTTCGTAGTTTCACATAGTGGATAAATATTTTTGTTATATACGTTTTACTTGAAACGTATATATGTTTTGTTATAAATCAAACTATGTCTTCCAATATAGTTTATATTATGACTGGATTTGTTTGTATGGACATACTCCATTGCGAAATGGAGTATGTCCATACAAACAAATCCAGTCATGCACCCCCATTGCACAGTTCTTTCAAAGATCATAGTTTATATTATATCTTCGCCCTTGTATTTAGTGAAACACAGAGATAAAATTGACTCCTGTTATGTAAAATTATTCAATTACTAAAGGCATAAAATTACAGCACATTAGAGACTAAATTGCCTTATAAAAATAAGTTCCGGTAATTAATAAAATACTTTTAATGTGTAATTCATGATATGCTAGCTTTATATTTCACAAAGAAAGGGTCATACAATATTTTACTGTATATTCATATAGCCTATGTACACTGTATGTATAAGCAAAAATTTTATAATAGAATTTACTTGTAGAAGGTATATTGAGACCATCTTAAATTAAGCATACAATAGTGGTCAAATTTGTTCCTGAACATTAACGGTACCTTATATTCATACGTACATAAATGCCAAAATATTACAACTTTTTATCGTGACTTACAGTTAAATAATTGACAACTATAACTTTTTTTTATACATTTATTTCTAAAGGTGTGTAAAGCCCATTCATGTGGAATAATTTTTGTGGAGGAACGACGTATTAATATTCAGCTAAACGTTTTCAACCTCTTGCAGTCGAGACGTTACTTCAGAGGTACTTGAAATAAAGTATTGGCAGAGTTCTTCAGACGGCCTGAAGACGGGGGCAGATGTCAGCTCTCGAAACGTCTCTACAAGCCCTTCTTAGGAGACCTTAAGTGTTTTTCTCTGTTTTATCTTTGTAGTTTCACCGAATCTTATGCTGTAGCCTTGTCTCCGTCCCAGTTTATGTCCGTGACGTCTACTCTGTTGTTCCGAGTCTTTTTAGTAGTCCAGGTTATTTAAATAGGTTTTTTATTTCTGTTTTACTTACTTACAGGCCTACTTTCTTGGTGTTTTATCTAACATACTTATGCTGGAATATATTACGTATTTAAGTTCATATGTTGTTCTGACTACAACTTTTCAGTGTTTATTTATACTTTTGTTTTGTTTCACTTGTTTTTTTTAGGTTAACAGATAATCACAGTGGCGCACTCAAAACCATTGACAGTGTATGTTTCGAATATATTGAGTGTACGTAGATTTAATGAAACTGTTAAATAGATTACAAATTATTTATCGGCTTTAAAAGTGTACCAAAATTATAATATTTGTTTTTTAAAAATATACCACGTTTTTAAAATGTACCAAAAGTTAAAAATAATTTCTCATATTACGAAAACACTTGTAAAAGGAACACAGAGTAGATGTCGTTGTGAAAACTCACAGAATTAATATAATTTGCAGTATAATACAATTTTTAGTGATTTATGTAAACTATTATATGCATCAAATTGCTATTGCAAGCATCCCGCGTTTTACATGTTTTAAATCTTCCAAGTAATTTCATAGGAAAAATTATTTCATACTGTTCAGTGCGTGAAAACACGATAGGCGTAAATTTGAAAAGTATTTAATATTCTGCTTTTTAGTCCTGTTGGTGTTATATTTGGCAATCATCTGTTTTAAAAACGTGATACAACAAAAATTACTTTATTATTTTCTTAAAATTTTATTTTGTTTTACAATTTTATTCCTTTTATATTGCTTTGTCATCCAGTTTTGAGCTATTTTTAAAGGTAAAAATCTGTAGCTCATTGGAAAGTTTTTTAAACAATGCTCATTAAAACTTTATATTTTTTAAATAATATTATTTCCGAAATTTATTCTCTTATATTGCATTCTTTCATTTCTGATCTACGTTTAAAGTTACAAGTTTCCCCCTCGTTGATAAGTTAGATTAAATTTATTGCAATATTTGTACTCAACAGACAAACAGACAAGGAAGTTGCATTGTCATCCAGTTCTGAGCTGTGTTAAAAGTTAATGTCTCTAGCTCTTTACTACCGAACAGACAAACTTGCAGACAAGTCATCAAGTTAATTAAAACGTGTTAAAATTAATTAACTAGCAATATATTACAATCTTATATTTCAATTCAAGCAATTGTTTATATCTAACGACATACCCTAGTAATTTAAGAGTTAAAATGCATAATCTAGTTTTTAAAATATATTTATATATTTTGCGGTATTGCCTAATATTACGTTTAATATTCAATGAGTATATTTAATTTTGTTTCGTTTTCTATGTTTGCTGCACTTATAACGAGGCACTGCTTTAGTCAAAACTATGTAAACAATATTTTCTCACTCTGGACTAATGTATTAATGTATTGAATACCGAAGTAAAAAATAATGTTTCATATTTGAAGTTTAAATTTTATCACCAAAGTAATTTTCTTTGTAGGATGGTATTTACCTAAATTTTCATCTCACGAAATATTTTAGAAAGCAGACAAAATTTTTTCGAGGCGATTTTTGGGCCCTGTGCCATTCACTACAGCGAACTCAGGTCTTAGTTTTAAGTATTTTACTGTCTACAGGTAATAAAATCAGAAGAACAAACTGATATATTCTACATAAATATTCAGCAACAGTTGTACATCGCTATAGTATCATTCCCAATTGAAGTAGTACAAAATTAAATTAAATTGTTCCCTAACAATTTCTAAACATTTTAATTATTTATGTAGTAACTTTTACATTTTGGTACATCAAAAAATAAATTCAATATTTTAATTCTATTTCTGGCGGTTTTTTTAGAGTGGCAATTTTGATTTGACACATTGCAGCACATTTGCACAATTTAGGTATTTACAGAAAAATAGACAAAACTAGTTTCCTTTTAATCCTAACATTATTATTTAAAAAACGTTTTTTTCAGTAAGTAACCTGCTGCAAAATTAGTAGTTATACACGATTTCTACATAAATGCAAACCTAAACGTTAAATTTCACCGTAAATATAGTGTTTTTATTTAATTCCCTAATTCACAGGACAATTGCTCCAGAAGCGGAGAGAAGGCTTCGAGTCAAATATATTTGTCCAAAACCTGTGTAGCTAAATGTGTATACATACCAAATTTCATTGTTGCGATTCGCCCACTTAAAAAAAAAAAAAAAAAAACATACAAATATCCATAATATAGCACTTTTTTGGGTAAAATAACACCTAGGGGGGGGGGGGGCTCGTAAAAGTTTTGAAATTTCAGGGCATAACAGTTCTACATCACTGTATTACCCACCAAAAATGTAGAGTTTAAGATTTGTCTACGTGTGGTGATATGGGAAGTTCATTATCATACAGCAAAAAAAAAAAAAAAAAAGCATGTAATGTATATGTATAAAAGTACCTGAAATACATTAATGAAGATCTTCATATACAGAAACTTATAAAGACCATGTCGCAAATTTCTTCAAATCTCTATAAAACAATTAATCATAAGCAATATTTCATTCAAATCATAAACTCAAGTCTACATCATTCAGAGAGATTGATCTAACAGGATGTACCAAAATCATTAACAGTAACTAAGTTTGCGGAGTTTTTAAACATTCGTGCTTAACTAAATACATTTTTCACTATAGAATAAGTTGAAATCTATCCACATACAGTAAATTTTTATAGTGACAGATACAATTTCGTGCAAAAATATTTCTACAGATTTGTGTATGTTATGACAGCACATAGTTTAGGTTGATTTCAAACCGTTCTGCTACAAGTTACTTGGACAATAATTTGTATTGCACTACTTGGAAACTATGTAACGTGGCTTTAAAGAAATTTAACCTACGGAATGTTGTACTGTTAAGTTCTATACATAAACATGTTCTTAATTACCATTATTTCTTCATCAATATTGGTGATAAACTAAGAACTGAGATATTTTTTCGTGAAGTTGAGGAGTGATGGTGTGTGTCACAGTCGTGAGTTCGAGGGAAGTGAGTTTCGTTGTCTGTGCTCCATAGGTAACCGGGTCTTTTCTGTCATCTCTTGATAATTTGAAAGAGGTTCGTGGTCAAGCAGTTTCATTAAAATGCCGTTTGAAGTCATTGTTTTCGGCAAGCACATCCTCAAAAGTTCCAAAGGGGTACCGCACCTCATACACACGTGTAACTATTTCTTAATTGTGGAAAGACAAATTTTCTGATGCCTGAATGTATTAAAAGACATTACAAATTCACGTGTGATAGCACCGTTCAACTTGATCACTTGTTGTAACATTTTTGTGGTGTAACCGAACTTTAGGAACAGACAAACTATTCTAAAATCCATTTTTCAATTCAACTGTATGGCTATCTCATCACTTTTAAAATGAGAGTACTTAATGCCAGTAAAGTATTTATAAAAAACTTGAAGCATGTCCTCTGGGCACAATATTTGATTGTTAGTCACAAGAATTTTTTCCATGTCATGAAGCAAATAATGTATTTCTTCTCGACGGCCAAAAGCATCATTGTGAATGCACAGATAAATAAATTTTTCATGGCCTTATATTAGCTGGCAGCCTCATCAGAGAAACAGAACACTTTTGTCACTAATGATGTAATAGTATTCATGTCATTGAGTAAATGTTTTTGGAATGCATGGACTGCAAATGTGTTGTACTCTAGATGTTAACTAATGACACTGGAACGAGGGTGTAATGCCGAATGAGCAAGCTTCAGATGAAATTGTGGTAAAACATACTTATGCTCTTCAAGTCACCTTAAATTGTTTCTTTGTTATAGTAAACAAAACAATGAACAATGGCTTGTTTGTTCACCCAATGAAATCGTTGGATCTCATCTTGAATTATGACAGAAAAGTTTTCTGAAAATGTCTGCTGAAAATACACACTCTGTGATGAGTAGGTTATCTTTCTTTTTTTTTTCCCCCCCCTTCGAGAAACTGGACTGCCTTTTGGAGATAATGTAGTGTGAATCTGATGCACCTGTAATAACTCATCACTTGGGCATAAGTCATCAGAAATTAAGCACACGATTTTGAAATCTGGGTGGGCTTCGTTAAATTGTAAGTAACTTTTTTCAGGTTGCACAGAAGTGAGTGATTCTCTTTATGTTCTTTCACTCCATTAAAATGTACAGATACGTAATATTTTACGCAGGGAAGTACCTTGTTTTCTTCACAGATATATAACTCTGAGACCTTCCTTCTTAGTCCGTTCATTAATTAAGGTACCAACTTCAGTAAAAATTCTTAGAATCTTGGTTAGGTTCCAGGGTAGTTTAAGTAACCTTTTTATAAACATAAACTTCAGTAATTATTTTATCTGTTAACCATGATTCTCGCTGTGAACACAACATTTGTATCATTTCTTCTTTGTCGACGTCCTCAATTCTATTTTTAAGTTTTTCAATGAGCAAAATATATTCTGCTGATAATGATATCAATAAAGTCTTCTGTGGCTTAACAGTAAAGGCTGCGCGAATTCGCAAAAGAGTATAATAGTCTTCTTTTCAGGGTTTCAGATAATTTGTTTAACATCGAATTGCTACTGGTCGTTGTTAACGGTTTTACGGGCATATATCTAAGTTCGAACATGATACAGCTGAAATGTCCAAACGTTCGTTTGGATGGATAAATCCTCTTCAATCCTAACATTACCGTTGCCTTCATCCATACTAGAAACAGTATTTTGAAGCACGTAACTCACAAAAACTTTCCAGGAATATGTTGTGCTGAGTATTTTTTTTGCTAGTCTAAATGTTCTGTTTTTAATTTTGGTAGTTTGTTGGTAATAATTTCTCGTGAACTTTGAGATGGTCACAACAGAAAATTCCAAAGAAATAATCGTATTTTACTAAAAACTTGATTTAATAATACTTACAGATATTGACATCTGAAACATTAGTTCCTAATACAATTATATTTCTGTCCAATTCACTTACAAGAGCGCTTACCCAAAATTGTTATTGTCTTAATAATTTTTATATTCGTACGAGACATGGTTTGTTTTGTAGACATACACTGTAACTACCTTTACAGTAATGATATTTTTTTAGATTTTATAGTTTTTATAATTGCATGTCAAAATCCAAATTTGCATTAAACGGTTTTATGAATTAAAGAAAATCAACTGTCATACCAAACTGAAATAAATCACACTTGATAACGATATTGTAGGTTATAAGAACGCCTATATAAAAAAGAGAAAGGAAATATTTTTTGTATTAAAGACATTCTGAAATATGAAATTAAAATTAAATAAATTCAAGAATATATACTATCTCAAATGTAGATAACAAGTATTACATCGTCACTAACTTTTACTAGATAACTTTAATTTCATGTAAAGTAATCCCCTTTGAAATTTTAACAAACACATTCTTATGCGCTTAAAATATTTTACGGATATAACGTACTTACGTCTGTATTGATGGTAAAAATTTTTGGATGATAAGAAACAGTTGCCAACTACATCAGTCTTATACAGCCGCCGATAAAGTGTATATGATACCTCACCATACAATTTTGTACCATTTACATCTATTAACCAACTGGTTTTTATTGCTGTTGAAAAGGGCATTGAAATTTTCGCTACTTTTTTTTTCTGTTTTGGTGTTGCTGCTCTAACAGAGCTGGCGTACCTCCTAATATGTATCGTGGTAAGAATTTGAGATATTCAAGATTTTCAGTTTCACACTTTACTCGGTTTTTGTTTCGCATTATTATTTTCAAGGTTAATTTTGTGGTAATGGTAGCTTATATTTGAGAGTTTTTTTGTAAATGTTTTAAAAATGTTTGTTAATAAAACCGAGCAGTAATGTTAAATTATTAAGTATATGTGAAATAAAAAACTTTTATGTGTACTAAGATAACAGTAAATTGTTTCAATTTAAATTTGAACTTAATCGAAAATACGTCATTGAAATAATGTTCTCGTTACGCTCGTTTCGTTTTCCAGATCTACAGCTAGTGGGCAGATTTTCGTCAACATTTCTTCACTACTAGCTATTATCAGACAGATTGAAGATCCTGCTTCATATGAGCTAAATTGTTTGCTGTTACAAAATTATGTTATAAAATTTTATGCATTAGGCACTTCAACTACAAGATTGTAAATGTTGCATTATTATACGGTAGTATTTTTTATGTAAAGCCAAATTTAAATGTAATGTGTACTGTATCATAATAAATATTAGCAGTGATTTAAAACATTCTGCATTGAATGATTTTAGTTTATTTAAGTTATTTTAATTCATATTGTACAGAATTGTAGTACCTTTCTAAACATATTATACAAATAAAATTTCTTCAGTTATTATTAATATTTTAGCTTACAGAATTAATATTATGTTGAAGTCTGAAAAAATTAACGTTTGCCTAAAATACCAAAAGGCATTTACTTGCCAATGATGTAGTACTTTTACGACGTAAAAGAAAATAAATTTTATATCAGTGAATTGATAGCAGTATTCAGTATAAAGATACAAATAGATAGTTCAGTGAAAAATTATTTATAACGTTAGTACAATTTTTCGCGAAACTTCCACCTTTTAACTTCGGGTTCATTGTTTGCTTCATTTGTCAGGAAAAATATTGAAATTTTTTTGGAGTATTTACACTTTGTTTTTATTTTTGGGTGGAGTTAATATTTTTCTAATCCGTAGACTTCAAGTACCTCAATCAACATTTTATTCGCTAAAAAATTCATAACTGTTAAAAAAAACTGATCAGAAAAAACTGCATAAGTGCTGAAAATGCTAGTTCCATTATAATTTGAATTTTACCAGCCTTAGTACTATGAAAAGCATTTTATTGCCACGTTTTTTGTTATAACATTGGATTTTCCAATTTTCCTCAAATTAATTGTTTTTCAAAGGGAAATCGTTTTCAAGGGAAATTCTTTAGTGGTAGACTGTTATAAAAGCATCATACACTAATTTTTTAAATTTTATTTGCAGTTCAAACAAAATTTTATATTAAAATTTTACTGCATTTATTTTTCATATTAGGGATAAATTTGTCAAAATTATATTTCGAATATGTGAAAATAAAGTAGCGTATTTTATTTAACACCGTATATAAATATAAGAAAATATTGAAATACATTTACATTGGAACAAAAAAAAATATCATTACAAAAATTAAATTTACTCATATATAACCGAATTATAATAATATGAAGTTATTACTATTTACCAAATTAAGTTTAATTAATTCGGTTAGAAATTTCCATTCTAAACGAAAATTTTACAAATGCAATAAATTTACATTTATGTACAAACCACTATAATGAGGGATTAGTTTGCAGTTTATTTTTATATTAATTAACAATGTAATTTAAATTAAAATACTCTCAAATTCAGAATTAAGTTAAGTAAATACATATTTTTAATACTGTAATAATATGATAGTATAACAAAGTTAGTACAAATGGAATTTATATAGTATATAAAATGAAAACCTAATTAACAAACAAGGAAATAAATAAATTAAAAGCATAACATTCAGTTTTCATTTTAATTCTTGCCATGTACATCGGAAAGGAGTCTTGGGCAATCATATTTGTTAGAGCTAATAAAGTTTCTTACTCTGCACTTATTAAGACATGCAAATTAAAACGCTCAATGTAGCATCAACCGTATTTTTTATTCCAACCGTGTTAAAGCAAAAGATGAACCACTACAATAAATGAAACCATTTTATTAAATAGAATTTATCGCAAAGGACTTTTGCTTATTCATATAGTTTCAAATTATAACTGCAGTTATTTCGTTGCTAATTGTACCAAAACTTTGTGAATGTACGATAACTAAAGCTTTAGGATACAAGTGCTTTTACTCATTGTTCAATAAGAATTTTCGGCAGAGATAATTTTGTCTGGTGATAAGTTAACGATATAGTATTGCTATACGTGTATAAGTTTAAACAGTAAAGTCCTTGTTTTATTTTTAGAGTTTGTTTCACTGTATTTAAGAAAACTAGAAGAATTTGAGAACTATTCTTCTACTAATAGAATTGTTTCTTCCGCAGAACACACTGCAAGCAATGTTTTGCTTCTTCAGCAACTCCCAGAACTTTCCGATGCTAGTTAATGCGATGATTTAAAATGTTTCGGCAATATTTATCTCTGAGTAAATGAGATTACTTAGCAGGCCTTCTAGAGTGGAATTGGTCGCAATACGTCGACATTACAAGCACAAAACTAAGTGGAAAGAAACAAGACTTTTCCGAGTGTTTAGTGTCCTACAATCCACTCCTAGTATCCAAGACATTCTGATGTCTTTTCATTGGCTCTCACTGAGTACGTCCTAGTGATATTCACGGCAACTCTGCTAAACTGCGACCCAATAGATTCACATTTGTTTGTAATCTTTCTTTCTTCTAAAAATTATTCGTAATATTTTCCGTTCCTATTGACAGAGACAGTGGAATTACGTAAATTTATTTTAGAAAACGTTAGAATCCAAAATCATACTTTAAGTACTTCAGTGATTGGGTAACTTATATTGAAACGCTGCCTTGAGGACTGTGTACCAAAAGGAGACTTTCATGAAGATACTCGCTGAAGACAGAGTTTACACAGGACTGTGGAGTCGGTTGAACCCGCGAAATTTCTGCGTCTCTACTTCAGGAAAGAGACATGTCATTTACTCGTAAATTTTTTGGCAACAGGCTAGAATCTACTGATCTATACTCACCCGAACACACTCCGTGACGTTATAGACTCGGGATCTTCGTATCTTGGGTGTACGCATTTCAGGATAGTCGGTTAAGTTACAGAATACCTTACATCTAGAGTCCTGAAAATTTCGCGTTTTCTTTTGGTCCCAAGCTAGAATTCCAGCAACTGTAAGTTCGTGCCACTTTCGCAATTGGCCCGTGACTTAATTGACACTTCCTGGATATCGCTTAGCCAACAGTACAGAAGCAACTAAATGCAGGCCCATATCACGGCGTCATCGAGCAGCCAGTGAGCAGATAATGTCGGCTTGAATACACAGTTGTTCTTGGAGGCTAACGTACAGGTCAATGAATCCGCGAATTTTTCCGGTATCTAATT
>PNEQ01037126.1:89962-151704 GCA_003012365.1 Medauroidea extradentata
ACTTGCTTCACGGTCAGAGATTGGATGTTTTGACATTCGTGTGTCGTGGGGTTTTACACGCAAATCACAGACGTGTGGTGTTACAGTAACCTTATTGTGATTGGTACAGTCAAATGAGAAACGTCACAGTTCAAAGGCACGCTGCCAATATCTATGAAGCAGAACTGAAGACGTGCACATAAGGCACTGGAACAAAGTGGGGCAAAATTCTTTTCGCGAAAAGTTCATGTCTCTACTAATTATATCACTGAATGTAGAAGTTCTTCAGGTGTACTACACTGTCTGTCGGCCAACAGCAGAAGGCTGATGAGCACATAGTAACTTGAAGTCCAGTTTGCTGTCCGATAAGAACCCTGCATTTGCAAGTTCTTAATTGGAAGGCATTAAACAGAAACAAACCAACCCACAGTTAAATGGACGTGAGATATTCAAGGTCAAAGTTTTCTGTATGTACCTAAGACTCTTATAAATCACTTTTTCTGGGATCTTATTTTTCGTCAAAAAATGTGTTTTAGTACTCCTTTCTCTAAGACGTACTTCGGACCTTCTCCTTCTACGTGGTAGCATTATCTCTAAATCGATTAATTTGTGGGTTGGTTCCTTTCTGCTTAATGCCGTCCAATTATAGATATTCCTATGTAGATGTAAATGCATGCACGCCAAGGTATTATCACAACCTGGCACTGCTAAAGGGAAATGTGGGAGTACTTACTGTGCTCGGTGAATCTGAGTACGGAGTTGTTACGGTTGTTATACACTGTTGAACATTTATGTGAATTTACGGGTAATTATACGAAAATGGCTGTTTAGATAAGTAATGAAGTTAATGCAAACGTGTTAAAATGTATTTACTAATAAAATATTGCAATCTTGTATTTAAATTCAAGCAATTATTTAAATTTAATAACAAAGTCTGGTGTTTAAGAGTTAAATACTGGTCAATAATTTAGAAATGCATATTCTAGTTTTTAAAAGACACACATAGGCTATATTTTGACAATTTTGCCTCGTATTACGTTTAATATTCTATGAGTACATTTCATTTTCTTTCGTTTGCTACGTTTGCCGCACTTATGTTGAGATGTTGCTGTAGTCATAACTATGTAGACAATATTTTCTCACCTCTGGCCTAAAGTATTAGTGTACTGAACACCGAAGTAAAACATATAATTTTTTTTGTATTTGGAGGTTAAATTTTGTAAGCAAGGTAATTCTCTTCATATAATATACTGGTATTTACCTAAATTTTCGTCTCACAAAATATTTTACAGTGTAAACAACATTTTTTCGAGAATAAATTTGGGCTCTATGACATTCACTGCAGCGAACTCAGACCTTAGTTTTAAATGTTTTATTGTCTACAGGTAATAAAATCAGCCGAACAAAGTGACATGTGTGTATATATACTGCAACAGTTGAACATTGCTATAGTTTCATTCCCAATTGAAGAGGTACAAAATTAAATTAAGTTGGTACCTAACAATTTATAAGAAATTTAATTATTTGTGTAGTAACTTTTACACTTTCATATATCAAAAAAAGTTAATACTTTAAATTTATTTCTGGCGGTTTTCATATAGTGGTCATTTTAGTTTGCCACAGTACATCATATCTGCACATTGAGGTGTTTACAGAAAATACCCAAGCTCATTTCCTTTTAATTCTAACATCATTATTAAAAAAAAAAAAAAAAAAAAAAAAAACAATTTGTTCAGTAAAAAACTTGCAGCAAAATTAGTTATAAACGATTTCCACATAAATGCAAATCTGAAAGGTAAATATCACCTGTAAGATAGATATTTTTATTCACAGAACAATTGCTCAAAAAGCTGAGTAGTCTTCAAGTAAAATATGTACAAACCTGTGTAGCTAAATTTGTATATGCACAGAATTTTAAAGTTGAGACTCACCCACTTAAAATCCACAATGTGACATTTTTCAGGGTTAAATAACTCTGGTTGGGACTATTTAAATGTTTGAAATTTCAGGGCATAGCAGTTCTACATTACGGTATTGTATTACACACCAAAATGTGGAGATTAAGATTTGTCTACATGTAGCGATAAGCGAAGTTCAAAATCAAGAAACAGAAAAACAACAATTGGCATGTATATGTCGGAAGTACTTGAAATACATGAATGTAGATCTCCACATACAGCAACTTATAAGACCACGTGACGAATGTCCACAATTCTCTATAAAACAATTAACCAATAGCAATATTTCATTTATATCGTAAAGTCAAGTCTACAACTTTCGAAAATATCGATCTAATATGATTTATCAACAACTTTCAGAGTAATTAAGTTTGCGGGAGTTTTAGACATTCGCGCTTAACTTAATACATGTCATATTACAAAATAGGTTGAAATCAAACAATATACATTTTTTGACTGGCAGATATAACTGTTTTGCAAAAATATTCGTACATATTTGTGTACGTTCTGACTTCACATAGTTTCGGTTGATTTCAAAACCGATCAGCTACAAGTTAGTTAGACAATAATTTGTATTGCACTACCTGAAAACTATGTAACGTGGCTTTAAAGAAAATTAGCATACAAAATGTTGTACTTTTAAGTGCTATGCATAAAAATTTTCTTGGTTACCATAATTTCTTCATGAAAATTGGTGTTAAACTGAGATATTTCTTCACATTGCTGAGGAGTGATGGTGTGACAACCACCTGCCACAAACGTGAGTTATAGTGAAGTGAATTTCGTTGTCAGTACTCCATAGGTATCCGGGTTTTGTCCTCTCTCGAAATTTCGAAAGAGATTCGTGACCAAGCTGTTTCATTACAAGTCATTATTTTCATCATGTCATTCCTCAATACCTCCATGGTAGTATCGCCTTTTATACACACAAGTAACTATGTCTTAATTGCGGAAAGACAAAGTTTCTGATGCCTGAATGTATTCAAAGACATTACAAATTCACGTGTGATAGCACCATTTAACTTGATCACTAATTGGAACATGTTTGTGTTGTAACCGAGTTTTAGAAACACGGAAACAATTCTCAAATCCATTTTTCAATTCAATTGCATCCCTAACTGGTCATTTTAAAATAAGAATTCTTAATGCCAGAAAGCTATTTATAAAAAAAAATCGAAGCATGACCTCTGGGCACAATATTTTATTGTTAGTAACAAGAATTTTTTCCATGGCACGAAGCACATAAATGCCATTATTCTCGAAGGTAAGGGCGTTATTGTGAATGCACAGATTAATATAATGTTTCTTAATTTTGTATTAGCTGACAGTTTTATCAGAGAAACAGAATAACCTTTGTAACTAATGAAGCAACAGTAGTTTTCATGTCATTGAGTAAATGCATGGACTGTAATGGTGTTGTGCTAAAGATGCTAACTAATGACATACAAATTTCTGCTCTTCAAGTCACCTTGAATTCTTTCTTTATAAGAGTAAATAAAATGAAGAACAGAGGCTTGTTTGTTTATCCGTTGAAATGTTTGGATCTTATCTTGAATTATGACATAAAAGTTTTGTGAAAATGTCTGCTAAAAATACGCACTCTTTCTTGTTTTTTCGGGACACTAGACTGCACTTTGGAGATATAGTGGTGTGTCTTCATATATATATATATATATTAATTCTACATTCCACGAAGGTTATCTTATCTGTACGATCAGTTGTGACCCATTGTATGTTACTTATTGTCTGGGGTCTCATCTGACTCTTTTGTTTTTTTTTCAATAGTAGTTGATGATGATTTTTAAAATATGGACAGGTTGTACATTTGTTCTTCATGCAATAAAATCTGTCCAGATTGTTTACAATCAACTGAAGAAGTTGTTTGTAATCTGGATTTAGTTTTGCAACATCTATCATTAATGTAATATTTTGGTGGTACGAACATCTACAAACATATGTATCTAATGCACCTGTAATAACTCACCACTTGGGCCCAAGTCTTCAAAATTAAAGCACCCGATTTTGCAATCTGGGTGGGCTTCCTTAAATTTTAAATTACTTCTTTCGGGTTGCACATAAGTGAATGTTTCTTTTTGTGTTCGTTCACTACATTGATATGTACAGATTCATAATCTTTTATGCCGGGAAGTAGCCATGCATTCTTCACAAGTATAGAACTCTGTGATTTTCCTTATTTGTCTGTTCATCTATTTGGGTACCACCAACTTAATTTTTTTTTAAGTCAGTAAGAATTACCATAGTCTTGATTAGATTCTTGGGTAGTTTAACAAACCTATTTGAAAAATGAAATTCACTACTTATTTTATCTGTTAACCATGATAATCGTTGTAAACACGTTGTTACTATTTATTCTTTGTCTACGTCCTCAATTCTATTTTTAAGATTTTTCAATGAGCAAAATATAATCTGCCGATGACGACGTCAACGGCAACTTACTGGTTTTTATTACTTTTGACCAGGGCATTGCGATTTTTGCTACTTTTATCTGTTTTAGTGTTGCTACTCTAACAGAGTTCGTGTACCTTCTAATATGTCTTGTGAATTATGATTTTGAGATATTCAACTTCACACTTTCTTCGGTTTTTGTTTCTCATAATTATATTAAATGTTAATTTTGGGAGACAACGTTTATATGAGAGATTTTATGTTAAGTTTTATAAAGTGATTTGTTAGTAAAACCGAGCTGTAGTGTTAAACTATGAAATACATCTGTACTAAGAGAAGAGTAATTTGTTTTGAATTTAATTTTGAACATAATCGTCAAAATGCCATTGAAAAAATTATTCTCGTTATGATCCCTTCATTTTTCAGGTCTACAGATATTGGACAGATTTTCGTCAACATTTCTTCCCTACAAGCTACTACCAGACAGATTGACGATTCTGCCTCATATAAGCAAAATCGTTTGCAATTATAAATTAAAGTTGTCACAAAATTTTGTAGATTAGACACTTCAGCTATAAGATTATAAATCTTGCATTATTATGTTGATGTATTTTTGCGTTAACCAAAAATTTAAATGTAAAAAAAAAACATTGAGTTGCTGTGTCATAATAAATAATAACATTGATTTGAAACCTTCTGCATTAAATGATTTTAGTTTATTCAAGCTATTTTAAATCATCGGGTATAGTATGTTAGCACACATTTCTAAACATTCTTTGAAGAAATAAAATTGCTTCAGTTGATTTAATAACTATGTTACATGGCTTGAAAAATTGATAAGTAATCACTCTCAAGCATTATTTACCACAAAAAAATTATACGGAAATAAGATAACTGTGAATTGTTTTGAATATTACCAAATTTTAAAACAAAATATATTATTTGTAACAATGTACAGTTACATATTTGTTAAAAGGACAGTATTGTAATATGGTACTACGAAAGTATTCAGAAATATATCTATATTTGGTTTTACTGGCAAGATAATTTTTTTTATTGCTGTATTAGCAAATATTATAATCAGTGTTGGACGGCTACAGACAGTTGGGTACTCAAATATTTTGGTTTATTACAGGATAATAACTATCCTTTAAATAAAAATTACAATTGAAAATCATGTTTAATTAGTAAATTAATTTGAAGGGGTCGAAAGTGAATTCGTTCAAGAAACAAAATTTAGTTTATAAATGAATTAAAAAAAAATTCAATTCCTTTTCTTTGTTGGCACAAGTATTAAACTTCCCGATGGTTTTTCACTCAAATTATTAATTACAGCACGTTCACTTGAACTGTTTTATAACGTACAGTTACTAAAAATAATATTTGAAAAAATAACAATTTAACTTTATAACTTTTCTGCGTAATAAATTCTGAATAGGACTTATCTTTCACACAAATGAATTTCTTTATATTTGCTCTTTATAAATATTCCTTTAAGAAGAGCTTTGTATAGCTAATGTAGTCATTGCTAACGGCATTCAGGCTACTTTTACGCTGAACTTTTGGTTATAAATTGTTTCTAAAATTTGTATTGTAATTTGACATTTCTGCAGCAAAGTGTTGACGGTCGCTGTTTGATGCTGCCAAAAATCTGCACTATGCAATGGTATTTGTATTATTATGCATATAACTTGCCATCCCACAAGAATGAATTACCATTGAGCTGTCTTATTTACGTGAGTTAACGGTTACTCCATATTTAAAATTGTTCAGTAACAATTTGTTTTAATTTTCATTGTGTGCATTTAGAACAGCATATTTAATACAAACGTAAAATATATATAGGCCTACATTTGCAAGTGAGCTTGTTACAAACGTATGTAATTGTGCACAAATATCAGAGCTGGTAGTTATTATTACACGTTATTTTTTATACTTTAGCTTACAGAACTAAGTATTATGTTTAAGTCTCCAAAATTAATATTTGCCTAAAAAACCAAACCGCATTTATTTGCCAACTATGTAAAAAACGAAAATGATATCACTGAAATTATATCAATATTTAGAACTAAGATACAAATAGATAGTGTAGTGAAAAATTTGTAATAATGTTAACACAATTTTCTGCGAATCTTCCAGTTTTTAAACGTCGAGTATATAGTTTTCTTAATTTATCAGGAAAAAAGTTTAAATGTTTTTTGAAGCATTTTATAACTTGTTTTTATTTTTGGCGTAGAGTTCCTACATAAATATGTTTTAATTCGTAGATTCTTAGTCAACATTTTACTCGCTAGAGCATTTATAAGTATTATAAATAATAGTATAATGAATTTAATATAAATAATGCTGCTCAGAAAAATTGGCATAAAGCTGAAAATGTTAGCTTCATTATTATTTGATTGTTCCCAGTCTTAGTACCATGAAAAACATTTTATTGTCATGTTTGTTTTGTTATGACATAGGATTTCCGAATTTTCTCAAATTAATTGTTTTTCAAAGGAAAATCGTTTTCAAATGAAATTCTTTAGCCTTGGACTGGTATAGTCGTATCGTTAAGGCAAATATTTTTTATATTTTATTTAGAGTGCAAACCAAATTTAATATTAAACTTATATTTCGTTCATCCTTTATATTAAGCAAACAATTATTTTTAATTGATTTTGAATATTTGAAAATAATGTAGCGTATTTTATTTAACATCCTATATAAATACTACAAAATATTTTAATATTTATACATTGGAACCAAATTACAACATATATTACAATAATTAAATTCACTCATAAAAAACCGCCTTATATTAATGTGGAGCAAAAGTTATTCACCAAAATTAAATTTTAGCAATTCGGTTAATAATATCCATTCTAAGCAAACAATTTTACAAATACAATAAATTTACGTTTTTGTACAAACCACCATATAGGGGCATTTGTTTGAAAATAATTTTTATATTAATTTACTTTGTAGTTTCAATTAAAATACTCACGAATTCCTAATGTAGTAAATATTAGCGAAATTCAGAAAAGTTAAAAGAAAAAATTAATAATGTAATACTATTATGTTATAACAAATTTAATATAAATGGAAATTATATAGCTTATAAAATGAAAACGTATTTAATACACAGGCCAGAAAAAAAATAGTAGCATTTTATTCGGTTTTCATGCTAATTCTGCTCGTGTAAAGAATTGTCAAAATTAATAATTAAAAATTTTAGTAAAGTATCACTAAAATCAACGTCAGGAAATTAAAAGTATAAATTCACTATCGCAGTCCATCATTGACTAATGGTATGCGATTGATGATGTTGCTACGTATTTAAATACATGTTATTAAACTGTGAAAGTTACTCATAGGAGTGTTGACATGGCACATAAAACATTTCAGATTTATCTTTAAATATCGAAATTGTGAATACTATCATATATTATAACAGTGGCACGAATAATTCTATTATCAATAAAAATACTATCTATATCCTGTAAAATAACTTAGTTATTGAGATCTACACTACACATTTTAAGTGAAAATACTAGTATAGGAATCAAATAATTTGGAAAGGAGTCTTAAGCAAACAAATTTTGTAGCGCTAATAAAGTTTTTTGTCTGCATTTATTAAGATACTTGAATTAAAATACTAAACTAACCAATAGCATTAACAGTATATGTTGCATCAACAGTAAAAAAATATGTGACACTTGTTGCGATGGTGATACTATTGAAGTTTGTGAAGTACTTTCTATTTCAACATTGTTAAAGGAAAAGAGAATCACTACAATAAACAAAAAACAGTTTATGTAAAAGAATTTATTGCAAAGGACTTTTGCTTATTTATATAGTTTCAAATTATAACTGCGGTTGTTTCGTTGCTTATTGTGCCAAAACTCTGTGAATGTACGATAACTAAAGCTTTAGGATACAAGTGCTTTTACTCATTGTTCAATAAGAATTTTCGGCAGAAATAATTTTGTCTGGTGATAAGTTAACGATATAGTATTGCTATACGTGTATAAGTTTAAACAGTAAAGTCCTTGTTTTATTTTTAGAGTTTGTTTCACTGTATTTAAGAAAACTTGAAGAATTTGAGAACTATTCTTCTACTAATAGAATTGTTTCTTCCGCAGAACACACTGCAAGCAATGTTTTGCTTCTTCAGCAACTCCCAGAACTTTCCGATGCTAGTTAATGCGATGATTTAAAATGTTTCAGCAATATTTATCTCTGAGTAAATTAGATTATTTAGCAGGCCTTCTAGAGTGGAATTGGTCGCAATATATCGACATTACAAGCACAAAACTAAGTGGAAAGGAACAAGAATTTTTCGAGTGTTTAGCGTCATGTAGGCTACAATCCACTGTCCTAGTATCCTGGACATTCTGCTGTATTTTCATTGGCTCTCATTGAGTAGGTCCTAGTGATATTCACGGCAACTCTGCTTAACTGCGACCCAAGACATGCAACTTTATTTGGAATCTTTGTTTATTCTAAAAATTATTCGCAATATTTTCCGTTTCTATGGACAGCCTGAAATTTCGTGAATTCATTTGAGAAAACGTTAGATTCCAAAATCATACTTTAGCCTAATTACCTTAGTGTTTAGGTCACTTATATTGAAACACTTCCTTCAGGACTGTGAACCAACATGACACTTTCATGACGATACTCGCTGAAGACAGAGTTTACACAGGACTGTGGAGTCCAGCTGGCCGGTTGTTGAACACGCGAAATTTCTGGCTAATTTCGCGTATTTTTTTGGCAACGGGCTAGAATCTACTGACATGTAGTCAACCGAACACACCCCATAACGTTATAGACTCGAGGTCTTCGTATCTTGGGTGTTCGGATTTCAGGATAGTCGGTTAAGTTACAGTAAACCTTATATCACAGAATGTAGAAGTACTTCAGGCGTACCACACTATCTGTCGGCCAACAGCGGAGTGCTGATGAGCACATAGTAACCAGTTTTCTGTCCGATAAGAACCATTAATTTTCTGATTTTTTAATCATTTACATATTCCTTATGTAGATGTAAATGCACGTACGCCAAGGTACTAGCACGACCTGGCACTGATAAACAGAACTTTGGGAGTATTTACTGTGCTCGGAGAATCTGAGCACGGAGTGGTTACGGTTTCTATATCTACAAGTTACAGTTTATGACAATTGTCACACAGGTCAACTGAGAGGGATGTGAATGTATCGTAGAAATATTTACACATAACTACAACAGCTACGAACGATTAGGCCACTTATGTTTAACGACATGGCTGGTTGAGAACTTAAGTAAGTTATATTATATGTGTGATGCAGCCACATGACGCTAACTTCCGTGAATACTACACTGCCACTAATTTTGGAGCTACAAAATTGGCTGTGTGACGAGAGCTACAAGACCTGGGATTTCAAGGTCAATCATCTTAACATAAACCATACAAATAAATACAGCGTCTTACCAAGTAGTGAGAGTGATGCTACTAATCTCCTTTCACTCTTACCTGAGTTCTGAAGTAAACAAGTAATGTAATATAATTGCACCTCACTAGCTTCTGATTAGCTCAACTTGTGCAGCGCACCACCGTACTATTTTCAATCTACAAAACTGTGTGCAATCAGTATAATAATAAAAAAAAACAACGCACTGCTTATAAAAACAATATTGCGTGAAATTTCCTACATGTTATCGACAAACTAAGGAGGAAACTACATAAAATATTTAAAAAATATATTTTTTTGTACAATTATATTATATTTTAATACTCAATTGCAATTATCAAGCCATAATAAACGATCGTATTAAAAAATTCTAGTGGTGACGTAACAAAAATTTGGTATCTACTCTATGCAGGGGGAATACAACGAGTGATAAAACTTACTGTAAAGTCCTCTTGGAATATTTTGTACTGCACTTTTTTTGGAAAAAAATTACATTTGGTGGAGCACCAAACTTTCTGTTGATAATTCTCACCTCTATTTATCCTATATATATATATATATATATATATATATATATATATATATATATATATATATACACACACACATCTATGTGTGTATGTATGTTCCCTATAGACTCCAAAACGGCTGGATCGATTTTGATGAAATTTTCAGGAAATCTTCAGATTAGCCCAGCGGGTAATCGTGTGAAGTTTGGTAACGATCAGATTAACAGTTTTTTTTTTTTTGCTTTTTGCCAATTTTGTTATATTTTCCCTACAAACTAATTAATTATTAATGATGTTAATACTAATTAATTAGTGATAATACTATTAATAATAACTAATACTAAATTATTTAATTAAGTAGGATCGAGATTTGGAAGTATGCGGCATGTCAATGTGTAGACTTCGATTCTCGGCTAAAATTTGTGCTACCCGGGTCGCTAGTAGTATTATAAAAAATATGTCAAATTTTATTCGTATCATATAAACATTACCGCAAGTTTATTTAATAATGTAGACACAAATCCACCTTTCGAAAGGTATGCAACACAATTTCACTGTTCACGCCCAACGTCACGTAACCTAGTCCGCAAGGCTATTGTATATGTAAACATTACTGACGCGAGAATGACGGAACGAAATAGAACAATGAACTTTGATGCCGACGAACTGAAGCGGAAAATGGACGTACGAAAAACCATTGACAGTAGCCACAACATTAACGTGTTAATGTCCAAAAATACGCTGGAAAATAAATTACATTATTTCGTGGTACTTGCATAACAGTCCGACTTATTTTTACAGTGGTAATTATTATTGAATTAAACTTTGGTGGTTTCACAGGCAAGTACGAGAATATCGTACATCCCTAAATACTGACACGTGTACCAAGAAACTCGTACGTTTAACAGTGCGTCAGTCGTTACATAACTCGAGAAAATCATCTGCACGGACGTGTTGTCCGCTAACCATAATTATAGTAACAATTGAATAGCGTCGTAGATTGTGTTTGCGAAGTTTGTTAATATTATTTATTTGTTAACAAAACATTTTTTCTAATGGACTAGTAAATTTATATACGTACGAAAGATAACGAAGACCTAAAGCTTGTGCAAGTTCACACTGCGTAGCGGTCTGCAGTCAATGAATGCTTATAATCTGCTTTGTTTATTTTAAATCTCAGGTAATAGTGAACGGAGAATAGAGTGACCACAGCCGGAGACGCATGAACTGAAATCACTAATCACGCTCTGCCCTGAGTCATGTGAAATTTGGCCAAGGTCGGGTTATATTCAGCGCGTGTCAGTGATGAATAGGAGAGGGAAAGTTATATATATATATATATATATATATATATATATATATATATATATATATATATATCAAATGTCTTATATTTACTAAGAGGACGTTAAATGTGGAAGACTGATTGAATTTTGGCATCATTTGAACTTTCTATATTAGAAAACAAGCATCGTGAAGATAACTGTGTGTTTTATTGGACACATTTATTTTATTTTCCTAGTCAAGTTGCTGAGGTTACTGACATGTAATGAGTCATTTTAGTTACGTTAAAAGCTGGCAAATTGTATCAGTTGCGGAACACGAGTGCTAAGTTTTCAGTTGAATGATGGGGACGTCCTTTGAAGATGCCATATAACAATTACGGACTGAGGATGAATTAATTATCACCAAATCATTACATCTCTAACTTTTATGAAACATGTATTTAAGTGCACAAATTAAAAAGTAAAATGTCATTAACTCTTCTTGCATTCTTTAATCGTTCGCAGATAACATCATTATTATTTCTTAGTTAGAACTGACATGTATTTACGCTATTAAGACGTCGTCTCACTCAGCTGAGGCAACCTCAAATTTCGCATACAGCTGCCACAACCCATACGCCAAATCCCAAGTCGCTAGTTACTGGTCAGTTGGTTCAGCAGAAAAATGAAACACGTATTAGAAATTTCAACTGCTGCCTGTAAAGAAAATTAACGTATCATGGCAGTCCCTGCCATAAAACACAGTATATTTACGTAAGTTTTTTTGTCAATAAGGTCCTAATAAATTAATAGTAATTTTTTAAAGAAAGTTTTATTTATATTCTCTAAAAAAACGTACAACATAAACTTTAAATTAAATAAAATCCATCAATTAAGTACATTATACAATTTATATATAGTAAAAGCTTGCCGGAAAATTTACCTATTTTGTAAAAAAACATATTATCTTGTTTCTTAGACTTACTTATGTCAAGATCAAGTTATATATTTTATTCTTGTTTATCTACACAGATAAATCTCGCGATAAGCTTTGATATCATATAAGTTGTGTAATGTAATAAATTTATGGAATTGATTTAAATAAAATTAATTTTCTTCTATTTAAAGCAGTTAAATAAGAGCATGTTTTAAATTACCATTAATTTATTTTTTAGTTTTTTTTCCCACGAGTACCGAAGAAATATCCGTCGACCCTTCCAAAGCTTCGTTTAGAAGGGTAAGAAATAATATACAGCATGGTTCGCCCCGGAGCCCTGAGACGGTACGTTCACATCATGTTAGATACACCCTGATACCACTCAGTCCTCGGCACGGTCTCACTTTGACGTGGGTGTTTGGAGCTGTGCGCCACTTAATTCAGATTGAAGCTTACTTGTGCCCAGCGTAACCCAGTTTCGGGTTGGTTTTGTGATTTTTTTCACCACCGCTAGAACTTGCCGAGGGTGTAGGTCGATATTAGTTAAGACACGACCCCGCTAAGTCTTGCCGTTTAGCCGGGCAGTAGTACACCATCTCCTCGAAGAGTTGAACACGGACGTCATTTTATTCGTATTCTGCTCAGCAAACTCTTTCATTTGATACCCATATCATGGAAGTGCATAAAAAGGAACTAGTCCGCCATATTGGACGGTCCGTCATATTGGATTTAGTTCGACGTCACTTAGCTAACCATGCATTGTCCCCAAAGTAAACGTGTATGCAAAATTTCAGCTCCATCGGTTGAGGATAACTGCTTTAAAATTCAATTGCAAGATTTAACCCGAACAAACTTACAAACGTTGCGAGTTAAATTAATGCTTGTAAAAATAGTATGGCCAGCCCATAACTCGGACATAAACACTATTGAACACCTATGGTGCGAACTATATACGTGACCGAACGTTATATCAAACGACCCTCGTCAGTTACTACACGTACTACAACCGGGAAAATTATGTTTCCTGCGATTTGCCAGGGAGACGTTTGGTCATCTGTTCACAGTCTTCTCTCGAGTTGTATCAAACCAAAGACTCGCCGTATTCCAAACTAACCCCTTTATCGTGGTATTCTTCGTGTATTTGATTATGAATGTCTTGCAGCGGTATGTCTTGAATAAGGTTAGGTACTGTTCATGGACAAAAAACTACCAACAAAATCAGGTGTAATATTCTGTGAACGATGCTTTCGACCACCTATGTATCCCCCAAAATTTAAATTGCTGCACCTTTTTTAGGATCAACAGAACAACGTATCATAGCGACGACTAGTAATAGTTATTATTGCTGTTTTACAAGTATTTGTATGGCCAAAAATGTTTCATATTACAATATATAAAGTTTAATATTACTACGTAAATTAAGAGATAAATACCCGTTATGGGGTGATGCATCCGAGGGTCACTTGCATTGAAGTTCTGCGTGCGACTGTTACTTGAGGTCGGATAATGTTTAACTTCGAGGCAGAAAACGTGTGTGACTGTTTGATGAAATGTTTCATATGTTTGCTGTCGATCGTATTAGGCAAGTATAATAGAAAATAAAATCTCTGTTATAATTTGGCCCTAAAGTAAAAATCACGAAACCCAATTCTAGCTTATTTTGCTTTCCTAGTGTCACCGTAAATATTACTTACTTATTATACACAGAAAATATTGTTACAAAAATCATGAATACATTTTGTTATTGTCTACAAAATATTTTGCAGTGCTGTGCTGAATATTTATTGCGGCTTTTCGAACCTGTAGAAGAAAATTCAAGTTAAGCTAATATTGATAAAAATAAAAAATCACGAATGAAATCATGAACTTACCTCTTAATAATTATTAATAAAGACTAGTGAAATCATGAAAAAAAGCAAGTGAATTTGAAGAAATATTTCAGACGAAGAAAATGCGTAATTATTTCTCAAGCATTTGCCTCTTTCCCCGTAAAAAGTTAACCGTATTTCACTCTTAATTTTAACACTAATTCTTGGTTATCAGGAAAAAATTTCAGACTTTTATATCTTGCCAACACTTACACGCACGTACAAACTTCATTAAAGTGAAATGTGCAATGTTGCCTTCATACCTTGGTAAAAGCATTTATCATGTTTACCTTATTAATTTGCTATAACGTTTTGAATCAACATATTACAAAATTTTGCAAATAATAACTTTGCTATAATGTGGGCATTCCTTCAAATTCAGTGATCTCGTCTTTATAATGTTTTTTTTACTGATATCTTATACTTGTGTTTTACTTGTATCATTAGTTAAATTAGTCAAGTTACCCATAAAATAAGTAGTGATAATAGCTATACGCAGGAAAAAGTAACCTAATTAAAAATTTACACAAACTTTTTCCTAATAAATACGGGTGCAATAAGCACAAGTTACTTTACAAAAAATTAAACTAATAGAAATGGATGTAAATTACTTGTTATACTCCTAAACTTAACCATTTTTATAAATTAAAATTTTAAGGTATACAATGACAATTTTCTTTAGCTTACCATTGTGAAACTGTATTATTATAATGTTAATATTAAACATTTAAATCCTCTTTCTTTTTGGCAATATTCTTCTGTTAGCTTTCGGTAGGAGCTAATTTATGTTTTACTCTTTTCATTACAGAAATGGTCTTACTAGCAGTATATACTGAAAGCTTTCTTTGCAAATAGTATAATGATACACTCTATGTCGTGTCATTATAAAACAACAATACCATTAAAAATAAGAAATCGCTAGCAGTAACGATCGCAGTGACCACTTACAGTTAATAACTGCTGAATAAAAGATGGTAAACCCGTTCTATATTTTGGAACAAAATTTTTTCTTTATAATACATAATTTTGAGAACGCAAGTGATTATTGGCAGCGATATGGATAACTTTTCTGTAAATTTGAATATAATTTCACTTGCCGGCGTGCCAGTTCTGATTATCCTTCCGAAGTTGCTGTTTACGTCTATGAGTGTGTACGGACGAAAAGTACTCACACACGTAAATTAATTAAAACTGACGCGAGCGTTGTCAATGTTTTTCTTCGACTCGCTCACTATCTCTCACGTTCAAAGCCGATTGTACGGAGTAAAGATTTTTACTTGACTTGCCATCGTCTTACATGACGTTAAAATTGACTGCGGAACCGTTCTTAAATTAAGTATCTATATTAGTTATAAAATTCCGTGATCTATTTAGTAGGCCACTTTATCTGTAAGAAAATCTATACTTGATTGGTAAGCTATAGATACAACACATGGCAGGACCTCTGGCATCCTATACTCATCTGGAATAGTAAGATATACTAAAATTAAGCATATATTTATTTGATCCTTTATAAGGTATACTTCACTAACTTACATATACTTCGGTAGATAAAGTTTCCTTATTTTCGAGGCGTCTGAGTGACATTATCATTGCCAATGCGAGTATGGGTTAGGTAACTGCGACACAATAGTTTTTGATTCTAAGGCAGAAATACAGCAAGCCATGTCATTTTTTCCTTGAAATTTGCTTGTCTTAAGGTATAATTCGTGAGGAACATCAGTGAAGTACTGTTGAACTCTGCAACGCTAGGATACAAACCTCTGTTACTAGTGGAACAAGCCAGCTAGACTGGCCACGTACAAGCAGATTCACAGCTGTCACGCAAACACCATAGACATTTCTCCGAAAACATACTGCACTTTCGTAAAGAAATATTATAGGAGAGGGAAAGGAGTGAATGCCCTTCTACAAATCCTACTGTTAAGAACATAGTGAAATAAAATGTAAGTAAATTATATAATTAATAAAACTCTGTAAACGTTTCTACATAAGCAGGATGAAAAATTCGCTCCTTTCCATACTGCATATGGATAAAAGCCTATCTCCATAAAGTGGGAAGTCAGCCATTAAAATTTTACGTTTAATCAGTGACATCAATTTGATATCATAACTGGTGAATTTAGCAAGAGCTCATTTCAGTACACTAAAAAATTGTATGCACTGTATTTCTGTGAGAAGGAAAGATATCATATAGCTGATATCCAAGAGTTCGCATACATTTAACGTAACATTTTTAATGACATTAAAACTTTTCCATTATTTTAGTTTGCACCCTAAGGCTCGTTTAGCAGAAAATAAGTAAGTTTCAGTATCCAGATTATATTTAGGCAGTATACAATTCGTATGACATTGTGTCACTTCTTAACAATTTACACATCGAGTATACAGTTACCAAAGTGTTGCTCACCAATAACGAACGGTGGCTTAAACAACACTGTCTGGCTGATTTAATATGCCGTGAAAATGGTTAGCGGTGCATATGACGGAAACAGATTTAGAATTTATTAACATTTTAGTAAGGTAATATGCAGTAGACATAATCAAAATTGTCATTAGACATTTTTTACTTCGAATATGATTATTAATTAAATATATATAAAATCAATATCTTCTGTACAAAACGATTCACAAAATCAGGTAATAATTTTACTAAGGGAATTGATGCACGGAAAACCGAAACATTGTTGAACTACGCATGGTGCATTTTATAGTTACAATTGAAGTTATTTGCATGAAGTTGCGTTTCCTGACAACAAAATTGGTAGTTGCAACTGCATTTATGTGGAGTTTGTGAGGACTTTAGAAATTCACGCAGAACGGCCGTCCGTGAGCACGTGTTTTATGTCATATCATTACCGATGACGGAGAGTATGAAAATGAAAGGTTTACTTAATGACTTGAAGTGCCTACATTACTGATTTGACCAATCGTTAGTTGCCAACAGTAAAGCGACGTTTTTGTTGTATTTTTTATTGCTATACAAAACAATAGTTTCTCTCTAGGCAACTACTGATTGGTCAAATCAGCAATATATGTTAGTCATTAAGGAGCCTCGCGATTTAGTTTTGCAGTGGTTTGGAAAATATTTTTTTTAAAGCAAACTAACACATGTATAAAAAATTCAGTCTTACAGTTTTAACGATTATATATCATCGTTTGTATATGAATTGTTCTGTCGCAATACAACAAACTGATTTTTAGGTTTTAGCCCCTGAAATATCAAATATTTTGTTGTTAAAATAAGCCAAAATTAAGCAAAATAGTTTTCGCTAGCAAACGGTATACTATTAAAAAAAAACGCTCTGGCAAAAATTTTTATCGTATGACTGTACACAGTCTCAAATTTTTTCAAAGCATTTGTTTAAAAAATATATTCGAGTTATTTCAATTATTTGGAATAAATGAAATATCATGGCCTTACGTGTAGCTGTTATTTTTATTCTCTCCCTAATTTATAATGATATGACATAAAATACGTGCTCACGAACGGCCGTTCTAAAAATGTACTTGAACTTCTGAAGTCCTCACAAAATCCTCATAAATGCAGTTACAACCACCAAGATTGTCCTCAGGTAACGTATGTTCATGCCGTTAGCACACTGTAAAAACTTCCTAAAATGTTTAGGTAGTAATTAACCCAAACGCAGTATTGTGGGACTGTTACCATACTTATATATTGTAAATATACAAACTTTTACAGTTGTTTCAATACAAGTCTTGTAACTTTAGTATACATTTGACATTTTATAAAAAAAGTTTAGGAGTTTTACCATGGAAGTCTGGGAAACTATTCTACCATACTTACTTTCTTAGCTCTCCTATACGCACGTGTGGCAAATTTACGAATTGTTTTTAGAGTGCATAGAGGTTACTTTAAATGACACCGTGTGCCGCTTAACAATTTTTCGGTTTTCCATGTACCAATCCC
This sequence comes from Medauroidea extradentata, assembly GCA_003012365.1. Classification (NCBI taxonomy): domain Eukaryota; kingdom Metazoa; phylum Arthropoda; class Insecta; order Phasmatodea; family Phasmatidae; genus Medauroidea; species Medauroidea extradentata. The sequence goes on from PNEQ01037126.1 coordinate 108,249, forward strand.
GTTAAACAATATATGAAAGTAAACGGCAAATGCACTTGCGTGTATCGCACTTAATATATTTTTTATCAGATAATGTTTGAAATATAAGAATAAAATTTTTAAACTAGGATGAAGGAACCTGATACAATATACACCCTTCATTTGAAAGTTCGAAGCTTCACGTATACGCCTACATATTTAACCCTGTACTCAATTTTTGTGCGCAATTTATTTTCTCGCAATTTCATATAATAATTTATATAATGATAAAATATAGACATAAAACTGCTACTTTTATTGTTTTCATTGGTCACGTGCTGTATATTTCACTCTGAGAAAAATATTTCCTAAAGTGAGGAGTTTTTATCTCCAGCTCTAACTTCAGTTGAATTTTACTCGATTTTGTTAATTCTGTAGGTCTACAGTAAAATTACGAAAGGACGGTCGTTAATGACAGATTTTGAAATTTGTTCAGAATATTATGCTAATGTGTGGCGTTCTTTTAACAAAATATCTTGTAATGGAATGAGATGCATAAATTTACGGTGGGACTGCAATTGGACAAGGAAAATGTAGACAAGCCGAGTAGAAATGAAAAATTTTTTTTAAATACTTACTATATAATTTTTTTGTGATTTTAAATATTGAAAGTTTCTGTTTCTATGATTAACATTACATCCAATTCTTTTTCAACTGCAGTTTAACTTCTAGGCTAAAATTACTTTTCCCATGTATGGATCAACTCCGTAAATTTTTAAGGAATATTTTTATCAGAATATTTTGTGCAAAATCTTTCTTCATCCTGATAATATATTTTATTGATTTTGGGAACATTATTATTTTCAAGAACATTAGAAGTTAAACGTAGGAAAATTACTTAGTTGACACTTGATTCTGGGAGCGGAATACGATTTCATTGTTTATTTACATTCTTTCACTGGAAATACATTTGATTGCCTAAGAGAAGAATATATTTCCCGATAAGGATTACTTATTTTAAAAAGTATTGTGGCTGGAAATTATTTTACTGGTTTATATTAATAAGTAGTAATAAACTACCACTTTAAAATAACATGTAACCATAATAAGGAAAGTTTCAATGAAGACGTAGCAAATAAAAGTTTATTTTAAATAAAGTTTAATGGTTGTAAATGACAAATTTTTTCATTCAATATTGCCTTTAAGTCTTTCTACTGAGAAACACTTCTGGTAAATCGGGCTTAAGGTTTTTAATCTGAAAACATTATTTAACTATCGCGAGGCAAGTAATTTCAGTAAGACTGTAGACTAAACCGAACACAAGATCAATTTATTACAGACGTTACAAATGGCAATAAGGTCAATAATATACATCAGGTAACTACTAATAAAATTTTTCACTGATTTATTTACCCTAATTTTATATCTCGTTCAAATCCTAGTAGGAATGCTTTACAATGATTTTTTTTTTCAATTTCTCTAGGTCATAGCGGTAACATTTTGTCGTATTTTCCTTCAAAATCAGAAGGTAATTTACTGAGTGAATTATTTCCCTTATGTTTAAAATAAATAAGTTAACATATAAAAACATTCATTTTATAATCATTCATTTTGTACTCTAAATTTTGTGTACAAAAATCTCAGAAATATGCTTTAACAAAGTGCATACAAATTTAAATGGCATGCCAAGTAGGTGCAATAAGTACATTTTTGTTGGTTCTGTAGCAATTGTATGATTATTTCGTAACTATTTGTTATATGTGCCAGTTCTCATGTATTAAACACAATATATTTATAAATACCTTCTACTACATTACACTGCAGATGAAAATGTGTACAAACACGTTAACAAATTTTAATCCAAGAATTTCCTTTTTTTACTGTTATACACGATCCTGACATATGCATCTGTATATTGTAGGTTTTTTCTTCGCATTAAATATTTGTGGTGAATTTTAGGAAAAAACTATTTGCTTTGCTGCATGGGTTTAATAAAGTTCATGTTTTAAATGTGGTGACTAAACATTGGATTAACATAATTATCCAATCGTATGATAGTTTCGTAATTCATCGGAGTTTACTAACTGAATGCAAAAATACTTGAAAATAATACTAGAATTTGAATAACCACCACTTATCTTTCTAACAAAGTGACTCTATACGTTATGCAACATAATTTAGTTGTGTTGTACGGTATATCAAAATATATTCACCGGTTTATTAGTTAAATATATTTTTCAAACTAGTGTGCTATATTCGGTTAAAATGGAATTGTTCTTTTTGTACGAAAATTCTTAACGATGGCTTAAAATATATGTAATTTGACTTCTTAGCATTTCTCAGATATTAAAGTTTTTAAACACTTCTAAAATTCAGATCTATTCAATAATTTCTACGTGGACGTAGAATCATACCAAAACAAATTTACACATTTTAAGTTAAAGTACTAACTAAGCTCTGCCTGTCATGTACGATTAGCTAAAACGTAAGTATATATGATTTATTCAATGGACAAATTTTAAGAACGAATTTTAACTTTTGCTTGGCGTGGTTTTTAATTTGTTATCTGCACAAATAATTAATTTTTTTTTTTGTTATTGGCTCATTTAAATTCAGTATTAAAATTTTTGTCCGTATGTATCGATGAGAATTTTCTGCTTCAAATATATTAACAAGTAAACTGATCGTTTTAATTGGTTGCAATGAGGCCAATAGTAATAGCTATAAAGTAGTGTAGATGAACTTCAAAATTTAACACGAGATACGTTATGTACGTATGTAAGTAACACGACACAATATCTTCTAGGAGCAGAAATACTAGCCGACGTTGATATGGTAAAAAGAATAGGTTTCAAAGAAGGAATATTATATAAAAAAGGGCCTTTGCTTCGATATGTATAGCGCGGCAAATTATTGCTTAGTTTACGTTTGTTTCATGAAATACACTGTTACACAACTCACTTTCCGGCATTGATTATATCTCAACATAAGTGTGCGTTATGTATAAAATCAGTTTTCCGCAGACAAAGTATGATTCATGCTATTGATAACATATTGGGGTCTTTCTCGTTAACAAGATCATTACTGACGTGAGGTAAAGTAAAATCATAAAAAGGAACGACGTTAGCTAAGCAATTTTACAAAATCGAATAACGCCACATAAAATAAATTCCTCACAAAACTGTAAGCTGAAACCAGTAAACCAAGTTAACCTGAGCGCAACATGAATGTGTTTTTCAGTAGTATTAGTAATTTGATACAATAGTGCAAAACAAATTTTATTTCATAGCAGCGAGATCGTGAATATTTAAATAAGGAGTACATTTCAGAACACACGGAAGAATACATTTTGTTAGCCAAACTCTTTTAATCTGACAGTAGTAGTTGTTATCATTATACTATAAAAGATTGCAGTAATGTCAATGAGGATTGCATGCCGTTTTCGTAACAACCATGTCAATTAACAATTGAATACTACCCTTCTTTGGAAAACAATAAACAACTATATATTTTATAACTACAACTTGAGTTAAGAAAAGTATGGTCATAAATGTCAATGAAACGTTAAATCCATTAAAATACAGCATTTATACTATTATTAGTTTTTTCATAACAGGATGTGGTGTATTTGGATGATTTCGAACAATAGGAGATGGTCCTTTTGACCCCAAGATAAATAGGAACTAAGAAGGTATGAATTACTGAGGTTTGCATACAACGTCCACGTTCAAAAAATTGTGAAATTACTTTCCATCTGAATAGAAAGTAACATTCTACAAAATATTTATTTAACATACTCGTTTTCTACCACTGACGTGCGTAACACACCAGTTGGAAATCTATGGGGACCTTAGTTCCAAACCACGCTAACTACAAATTTTAACAATTAACAAAGAAATACAATATCTATATTGTGTCAATTTATTTCTATTTGAAATATGTAAATAACCACAGTAAAAATTATTGTATTTCGATTGATAACACATTCAAGATAGATTTAAAATTCACAATAAAGTATATTACCTTTTATTTCTTAAAATTTGGAGTTAGTACGGTTCGGAGTTCAGGACCACATATGCATTTGGTACCGTCGGTTGCGGCGAAGTTGTCCAATGGAGTGTAACTGGCCGAAAAAATTATGATATTGGAATATTCAATACGGAACACGCATTAAACATTGTGTTAAATCATTTAAAACATGTACGGTCAGCTTCACCCCAATTCACAATATATAGGAATGTTACGTATCATAATAACATATTTTTGAGTGTAAAACTTTCATGAATGATAAAGATTTAAAAAACTATTTTTTTTTTAATTATTTTTGGTTCCTACATAGATGGTTAGATCTATATCACCATGTACTGCAGCAGTACAGGTATTTCAAAAAGTTTCGTAATTTTTAACAGTTTATTTTCCTAGAAATTAGAATTTAAAGATATTTTAATTAATTTATTAGGTACGTAATAATATTTGCTTTACATATTAGTTTCAAAGTTTAAAACAAATGTAATGTAACAGACATTTTAGACGAGATGAATTTTGTGATTAATTAAATTGCTGTAATTGAAATAAATCAAGCCTCAGAGTTAAATACGCGTTATTTGTGTGTGTAAATAAATATACAAATATATATATATATATATATATATATGTATATACAATATATACTTATTATCAACAAAAATACAAGTAATATATATATTTCCTTCATTCCTTATAGAATATAAATAACAATCGTTGCGATTTCTACCAATTAAAACTATATTTTTTGCTTGTAATGTATATAGAACATTGTCCTGTCATGTCAAAAGTCAAACACTATATGATAATAATATTTTAAAAGTTTTTATGTTTGTTATTAAACTAAACGCAGCAAGTAAATAAGTAAAAAACTTAATACAAATTTCCATGTCTATATTAAAATGATTTTTGTATGTCTAAATGCCTTAAAATATCACTATTTCGTACATAAAAACTTGCCGGAACAACGGTACTCGATGAAAGACTTAAAAATGTGAGTTATTTTAGTAGATAGCGCTTAGTAATCCTTTCTCTTAAAAAGCAGCCGTAAAACATTTTAAATCAAAACAAGATCTGAAGGTTAAAAAACCATAATATTAGCAACAATTTACCTTTATATGTGTAATTGATTATGCATATTGTTATTTTCTACATGAGCGATACGATATACATCTTACAAAACTTAACGATACTTTCGATAAAATAAGAACCTCCAGGCCATAGTTTGTTTTCCAGCTAGAGTCAACTTATTTCTTCAGAAAGAGACTGGTGTTTTCTCTCATATCTCGTTCATTAATATTTTGAGCAAATATAACATCAACTGGACGTTCATACGTGTCAGAAACACCTGTCTAGCTAAACATTTCTGCTGTTTAACCACACTGCTGCATAGTTTTTCGTATTTTGTCATATAGTTTAATGAAGAATTGTGTCGAATCATTGCTTCTTTATTATTAGAATAAATTTAATAAAAGTAAAATTTTTGTTGCCGTATACTTGCAAATAGTTTGTAATATTACAGTACAGGTTTTTCATTTAGTGTTAAGGTTTTCTGGCAGAAATTCGCAAACTGTCTGGAGACAGTCTCAAGTGAAATTTAACACAGTGGTGACATAAAAAATTTGCATAACGCCTTGGTGATAATGGATTTGTCAATTTTAGAGGAACGACATTAAAACTACGGCTAGTTAATAATAAGTTTTTACACTATAAAATCACAACTCAACACAAACGGCCGTAGAGTATTCCGCCGTATAGAAATAATGCATCGGTTCAAGAGTCAAGCGAATATGAATTGACAAAATAATATAAGTGTTTCGCATTGATATACCAGATTTTATTTTTTAAAAAGAAATTTAGTGATGGCTAAAGAAAATACGACATACGAGACTATACTTCTTGAAAAGAAATTTAGTGATGGCAGAAGAAAAAAATTTAAGTCTGTTGAAGATTTATAAAAAAATAACACTTTAAGAACATCAACGATTGTCAAAACAGGTTACTCAATCTACGCTGTAGATTAATAAATACACACTCGGCATTATGACCATTTGTTCATGCAGTCTTATATAGGTAAAGTACCTGTACCGAATAGGGCCCAGTTCTCAATATGGCCCACTAGTTGCCATTGTGTGGTAATGCCGAAATCGATGTGGTATAAATCCATACTAGTCTCCAGTATAAACATACACCATCCATAAATATCTTACTTACACCATACATGTGTTATGTTAGTACTATAATTAATGGCTTAGGCACTCACGATGGTTGAACCTTAAAGCGGGCCATATTCGGTACAGGTACATTACTTCATATTCGGTACAGGTACATTAGTTCAAACAGGACTCTAACCTGTCTTCTCAAGGAATATTTTATGTTGGTGGAATTTTCAGAATTTAAGAAGTTAGTTTTTTACAAAAAAAAATGAGAAAAATCTCTTAAATTGTAGCTTATCACTACATTTTATAGTATTTATGAAATAGTCCCGTTACAAGTAGCAAATATAAAAAGATTAATTTGTTAAAAAAATTTCTAACTTCGGCTGTAATACAGAAAGTCTCATTTATTTTTACATAAACACCGAAGGTATCGTTTTAATTTGTATGTGTAACAAAATGAAGTCCCTGTGGTTCGAAAGACAGCAAAAACTTTCTAAAATAAAATAAATTCGATAATGGTAAGTGCATGTCGTTAAAGAGCTAACTAAATTTAACAGAAATTGAAAACTTTTAAACAGTTACATAGGCTATTATTTTTAGCAATAAACACACAGAATTGGTTGAACTGTGAGTCAATAATTTCGCTTTATTTGGAAGGGGTATAATCGATTTTTAAGAATCTGTGACGATTAAAACAGTGTATATCCTGTAACATGCACTTGTGTTTCTTTGTAATAAACATAGTTGCTATTAAAACTAACATTTACCTCGTATTTTACAGATCACATCATATTTATTACATTATAATTCGTCACTTTAGTTAAAAAAAGATAATGCATAAAATTCAATAGATTTGAAATCAGAATTAAAATTTACAGGATGTTTGCAAGTTTGCGTGCTAATGTAAAAATGTTTGCAGTATTTTTAAACTATACTACGCTTGAATATTCACACTAAAATGTCTAGAAGAAGAACAGTTATTTATAGTATAGTTCGCATATGTACGTGCTGTTACGCTGATTATTTTAGCTTATTTATGTATTCACACGTACATCCAAAATATTTTGGGTTCATCATTGGGAAATAATGTCACCTAAGACCACATTCTGTATGTACTGACAACTCAATGAAAATGAAGGGCTTCTTACGAAGTGAAAATATCCCAAACATGTTAAATCGCATGTTCAACCATTGTTATTGCTATCAAAAATATGTTTGCATATTTACATACATGCCTTTTGCAAGTAAAACTTTAGATATTTTGTATACAGCTCTAAATAATCCAAGTGACGCATTTTAACGAGCTGTCATGGAATGAGAACCTACATTACGAACATGCAAGTACAGATGGATTTACTGTAAGCATGTAAATACATACTAATAATTTTTAATATTTTTAATAAATGTGTATTTTAAACACACTGTATCTGACCTGCAGTGTTCCGAAAATTACATAAAAATGTAACTATAAACGGAACCACGCTAAACAAACAACTAGGCTATCACATCAAGAATCATAGGATCATGTTAAAATTAAATATGACAGGATGTACAGGGAAGACAAGGTGGTTCCTGTAAACTAATGAAGCACTTTAATTAAGCAGAGTAAAATACTACTGAACTAAATATAATGATTAATGAGCAAACATGAGTGGCAAAAATTTAATAAAAAATTTGTGGCAAATAGAAGCTTCAGAATTAAAGGAAAACGCAATCACATTATATAATAGACTTCGGATTCAGTTACAATAGAAAAACTACGCGAAGTTTTAAAAACTACAAAAAATCTGAAAGTGTGTGGATCAGATGTTATTATTATGGAACTTAAAAAATACATCGGTCACGTTGGGGTTTAATATTGTTACAAATATTTAATTAATGTTGCCACTAATGTAATATGCCTAACTCTTGGAAAATTGCGAAAGTGGTATAATTATTTATGAAAGGTGGAAAAACAACTGCGGAAATTATAGAGTAATTAGCTTATAAAATATTTGCTAATATAACAAAAAAATAACACAGACACCTGTAAGAGAAGAACAAAGTAGTCTGTGAAGGCCCTTAATGCAGTGATAATATATTTACCACAAAAATACTTTTAGAGAAATGTCGAGAAGTCGATTTATAGACACTAATGTACTATATTTGCTTCGAAAATACTTTTGACAGAAAGAAACTATGAGACATCATAATTAAGCTGAATATCCTATATATTTAATTGAATCTATATGAAGTTTACACGGGGACACAAAAAAGATTAGAGTTGGCAAAAAAACTGAAGTAATCACTACCAATAAAGGATTTAAATAAGGATGCAGAATGACATCAACCTTATTTATGTTATATGTAAGCAATCTGATTAATAATAGGACACAGGAAGTAAATCCGGGAACACCGATCTATAGAAATAAATATGTTAACATCCTTTCACATGCAGATAATGCTCCTATGTTAATAAAAAAAACTAAAATCTTTGCTCACCATGGAAATAACCCACCCGCTCCAAAATAATAGTATGTAGTACACCACTTGTGCAGTTCTCAAGCTTTAAATTTTTAGGATAAGAATTATGCTATGATATAGACAAAGATTAAGAAAATAAAATTAAAATTAATCAATTAATATGCGAAGTGATTAACAGAACATACCAAAACCAAATACGGATAGAAACAAAATTACATTTTACAAAATCATGGCTACGCCAGTTGTGCTGTATAGAAAATAGTTATGGATCCTTAAAAACGCGATAAAATTAAAATACACGCTGCAGAAATTATTCTTCTCAGGTAGGTTACAAGTGTTAATAGGGAAGACTGTATAATAAATGAGAATATTAGGGATCGATTAGATATCACTAATATTACTAATGAAAACATTTTAGAAAATAAATCACTTTTTGGAAAAATTACTTGCAAATTATGAGTGTAAAGTGAATCCTACGTCGGCCGTTAATAACAGCCAAGAAGGTGAAGGGACATAGAAAGATCCAGAACAAGGTGGCAATGAAAAGTGGGGAAGAAACGGGCACAAGTGCCCAATTATTGAAGTGCAGGAGAAGAAGAAAAATTAGTTTCCAAACACCTCAATGAAAACTTTGCAATGCTATTGGGCGTAAGCCCTATTATCGATGGTTGCGAACAAATAAACTCCTGCTCAAAGAAATAGGTCCCTACATGCATGCAGTAATCTGCAAAGCAGAATTATTTTAATGTCGAAGAAGATAAATGTCAGGTATTTTGCTGTGTTCTTACGTTTCAATAAGATTCAATGTGAAAGCCGACCAGTATTTAACTATCGCGCGAGTGAGATTTCAGACATCATGTGATTACTGATTTCGTGAACTTAGTCAGGATTTTTGTATCTTTCTTTTGTCTTTAGTTTAGTGCTTCAACTCTCGAACCCCTGTTCTGGCACTGACTGAGCAATGTTTGATCAGTGAAGATTTGGCTTCACGAAATCCTATCCTTCGGATTCTTGGAATATCGATGACTCATACTATCGCCACTAGTAATTTTTACAATTAACTGACGATGGGCTCCTGTATTCATCTCTATATTCAACATTCAACTGATTATTTGCGTTAAAATGAGATAAAAAGCTCTTAAAACAGTCGAAAGTAATTAATCAATATTATACTCTGGACGTTTATGCAGGATACACTTATACAGGCATTACATCAACACTAACGATAAATAATCCACAATAGTCTTACTCGGTGCTAAATCGTAGCCAGATTTTTTAACGATGGCAGTCAAATACATTTAGTTCCTGAGTGGACAGCTCTACTTGCGCCTTAAAACATATCCAGCTCTTGTTGCACTTTAAAACATATCGTCAATTGTGAGGATCCACTGGATTGGGCAGAAAGGAAACAGGGAAGACATCTTACATTTCCTAAAGTTAAGAACAATCCCAACAAAGAATCTGATTCTGGAACACTTATGAAAACAGAAGTCATGATGACAGACCAGGAATCAAACCAAGTTCTTTTCGAAGGCGAGAAGACATATTTTTTTCTATAGCGTTACTTCAGTTCATTTTATAACACCATGTTAAGCAATGATTTGTCTACATATTTTCAGATTATATTTATCAGAGATGTGTTACCTTTGTTTAGATCCGTAGTAGCTTTTAGTATTGTACTCGTATCACAGTAAATTCTGATTTATAAACAATGAAAAATTAGATTTTAAAATACGGTCATGATTGTCAACTACAAAAATACTATTATGTTTGTAATGATTGGGTGGTTATGAATTGTCACTACACAAATATGATAATCAATAACGTAAATATTTACAACATACTATGGAGCAACAATTTTATAATTTCCAGTCATGCGTAAACGGCAGTGTAAAACATACATTATTAAATTGATTTGTTCTGCAATCTCACATCGTTTACACATCATATTTCTAAATGTTTAATTGCTCACCAATATTTATTTATTCTGTTGCCTTCAATGTATTAGTTGTGACGTATTTAGTACTGTACTTAATTTGATGTGCAGAGCAGTGGGATATTGAGTTCTTTCTCATAGTTACAGAAAATTATTTGTGTAGAAGACGTTTTATTAAGCAGACTTCAGGACAAAGACTTAGTGCACGGAAACATTCTAATTGGAAATTTAATTTAGATAGAAACGAGGAAGCACTGCATATGAACCGTAAACCTGTATACTGTTTTACAAAAAAAAATATTAAATAAACTGTAGTTTTATTAGGACCAGTACTGATGTATAAATAAGCAGCTAAGAAAATAAATTTATACCTACAAGCCACTGAAGAAAATGTTTGAAACATTGAACGAAACTTACTAGGTTTATTCTGGTAATATGTTGGCTTGTTTTGGTTGTGTGATTTTACGAATATTTACGAGACATGAATTATTTAACATTATGTTTGAAGGGGAAAATAATAATGATGTATTAGTACACTTCTAAGACTGATCGTAATCCGAGTTTTAAATAAGACGTTAAGAACTTATTTTCTTTGAAGGATAATAGAAGACAATTATTAGGTCTTAAAAAAACAAGAAGTTACCAGCACGAATGATTCGCCTATTTTCCTCTAAGTGGGTGAAATTAACTGTAATTGTTACAATCGTTTACCCATACATGACAATATTAAAACACAATAATGATTTAGATTATTCTTATGCTATCTTGTAACATGGTGGACGTATAAATATAAAAAAAATGTATAAAAATGTTTTTAAATAATAAATTGGCATTCTATCTACCTTGTAGTTCTAATATCTTTAAATATTAAATATAAAATCTGTCCTGTAGTTCTTGACATAGGCGCATATGTATTATAAATTGTTCATTTACGTCGTATAATCATCGAAATTGGGTGGTGTATATTACGTAACATAACAAGACCGAACTTAAAAATAATATTACCTTGCTTAGTGTTAAATATGTTCAGAGTTTGAATAAATTTTGGAAAATGGTCCTCAGATACTTCATGTTATGGAAAATTTCAAAGGATAAAAGTTTTTAAAAACTGAATGCGGTATGAACAAATTACGTAAAATTTGGTCGCTGTATTTGTTACTACATTTTATAGGTGCATATTAAGTTAGAAGAAATTTCGTCTAATCGTTTTTTTTTATACCTTGTGTGACGAACATTTGTTTCACATTTCGCCACTGTGTAAGTGTTAACACAGAGTAAACAAAATACATACAAGTCGTGTCACTTTACTTCTGACTATATGTGTACCGAGTTTGATGAAATTCTGGAAAACTGTTATTCAGATATCTCGCGTGGTATTATTAAAATGTTTTAGTCGCCACTATTTACATAATAAAGAAAACGGTATAAACAAAACACAAAATTTAAATCAACTTACAAATTACTATATGATTAATGACATTCCGAAAAATGTTTCCTGAGATGTCATATTGGGCTAAAAATAGAAATATGGCCGTCATTATGAAAACATAAATACAATATAAACAAAATACAAAAAAGTCAAGTCAGCTTTGTGTGTAGTGTAGGTAAACCAAGTGTTCGCAAAAAAAAAAAAAGGTTTCTCGGGTAAGTCGTATTATGCTAAAATATGTACATGACCGCCATTTTGAAAACATGAACATAGTGTGACCGAAATACACAAAAGTAGTCAGCTTAAACATATAAAAATGGCTGCCATTTTGAAAAAAATATATAATGCAAAAACGAAAGACATAAAAGTAAATATCTTACTAGGTTCTTGATGTGTACCGGGTTTGACGAAATCCTAAAATACTGTTCCTCAGATATCACGCGCGATCGATAAATGTTTAAATAACCGTCATTTTGAAAATATTAACAGAACAGACATGAAATATACAAAAGTTAAATCAGGTTAGTGAGTACTATGTGTGTACAAAGTTTGATGAATTTCGGTCCACTGTTACAAAATATTTGAGGGACACACACACCGCACACACAAACACACACCAACACACACCTATGTACACACACTTACAAACATACACACATGCAGACGCACAGACAGGAATGTGATCTTATAAGTCCATTTTCTCCTTCAGAAGTTAGGCTCAAACTATACGTATGTAGTTACAAATTTCAAGACAGAAGTATGAACAAAATTATACCTAAAAGATCAATCCCAAGCTCTGTAAACAAAACAATGAGAAGAAGAATTCAACATATCAGACGTTTAGTAGAATAAGACATGACAAATTTCATTAGACGATTATTGTTTTCTGTGTTTATTTGGGATCTACGCAGAATAATTCTCTTTCTTTATTCATGCATTACTTGGAGATAATTGAAAAATCAGTTTCTATTATAACAGTTTTATTACACATGTTCTGTAACTTTTAAGAAATACTGTCCAAGAATGTAAATTTACATAATATGTGTGCAGGATAATTCTGAAAATGTTTTTCAAATTTATTGGGGTTGTAGATGAAATGAAATGGAGTAACGATTCTCATGGCCAAAATTGAAGCCTCGTTCCAATGAATGGAATACATGTTCGTGAGTTCTGTAAAAGTGTAGATTTCCATGGCACCTGTGTACTGAGACTGTCAACATCGCTAACGTAACATCTGCAGAGATGTGTTGCAGCAACGCGTCAAATGGGGTGATGCAGACACAGGTTCTAGTATAAGACGACGATATTTTTTGTTATGGGTACCTTAACTAATACGTTACAGTTTATTTATTCCATCTGCCACCCGTATATATTTGTAACACTTGATCAGGTATTTTTTAAAATAGTATCTAACTGATTTTTAATAAAGTTAAAGTTGAGACGCATATGTGTCGTTTTTCAAGATATCATGAAGACGTCACTACGTTTTTGGAAAATAACTACCTCGCGTGTCATTAAAAATTCAATTAAAACTGAGTTAACAAAATTGAACGCTACCGTACCCGATACAAGAAAAGTCTGACGGCAAAAAAATTGCCGTACGCTATCGTCCTTGCTTCTCCCAGAATACTCGACACAGATAACATGGGCCCGATCGGCCAATACAACATCCCGGATGTCCACGGCTAAGTAACATCACGACTCACGAAGGAATGAACTTTTCAAAGAGGCTACCAGTGATCATGGCTTTTCTTTCCTATTCATTTGTTTCTGAGGTCAGAAGGTGTGGCAATGATTCTACCATCAGTAAACTTTAAAATTTACAACGTATCGACGTTCCAAGTTTTAAAATGATTGGATATCTTCGCATGAAATACGCCAACACCTGACTGTCTATTTCTTGGTAGGGTGGAAACTGAAAATTAGGCTGTATAAACTCAAGGAAAAATTCCGAAAATGTGTGGATCGGCTCCCGTTGTAGGATGACTTTCTTCACGAGGTAAGTATGTATGTATGTATGTATGCATTGGTCCTTACGAGCTAGAGTTTTTTCTGAGAAGATAAAAACTAATAACTATAAAAATAAGAAAACTTTTTATAACGTTTACGTAGTTGGCCTTTGCAATTTACGAAAAGACATAGTTGTTAATGTATTTTTGGTGGAATGTGGAAGCCATGTTTTATTTCAAAATTGTCTGAAATTAAATGTTACGTCAAAAGTGAGGCGGCAATTAAAGTTACATTTTTGGTGATACTTTTAGTATTGTGTAAGTTACAGTAAAAAAAAAAAATTGTGATAAGTTTGTCCATGAACTAATGGCCTGAGTTAATTAATGTATTATACACATATGTTGATACTTACCATGAAAAACTTAATATGGTAAATATATATTTTTCTAAAAACCCACATTTCTTTGTACAACGTAACATAGTTCTCTAATACCTAATATTTATTAAAAATTATTTTCTGTTTTTCCAAAATTTTCCAACATTGTTGATTGCTTGCCTTGTTTGTTTGGGGCACCTTGACAACGATTAGGCATGGAGGCATTGCTGTCACATCGTAGGATGTTTCAGTGCGATGAAATTAATTTATAACGTGAGGGAAGTACGTCTTGATGTATTAACTGTTGTGTAACATTGTACTTAGAATACAAAAAAAAAATTGGCGAATTGAATTTGCAATTATTATTTAATAAGTCTAATAATTAAAAAATAATTTCGTCTTATCATATTGCTGATTCATCACATCTGGTATTGGTTTTATTTACATTATCCATCTTCTACATATCTCAATTTATGTTCGCTCAGCGCAGAAATTATAGATATTTGAATGTTAAGTTTGTTGGCAATACACTCTGATTAAATAAAAGTTTTTTAATTATTTTCTCTGTCAAAAGAGGTATAATTGAAGGATATTATTTTAAAGAGTATGTCGCTGCTGTGGATATCATATAAAAGAAGAAATACCCATCTTAACTAACACGCCTACTTTCCTCAGTGTGGGTGAAAATTAACCTTAATAGTTAAAATTGTTCACATTGTCTGGAAATATTATAAAGCAATATATTGCATTGTAACAGTGCTATTTACTTTCATTTTAAACCTACGACAATAAATACAGTTAAATAGAATTGAATAGTAAAGTGAAAAATAGTATATTTGCTCTCCATCGGTCAAGTAGTTCTTGACGTAGTGTACTAATAATTACGCAATAAGGTCATGGAACCTTTGAAGTTGGGGGAAATGTACAAGTTAAAAAGAAAAACATGAACCACCAACTTTATATTCACATTAACTTACATAAAATCCAAATGTATACCGAGTCTAAAGAGTTTTTGGAAAATGGTGATCAAAAATTGAGAAACTGAAAACGGTATCCATAAAATACACATTATTGTAGTCGCTCCTACTACGTGCGTACCGAGTTAAAGGTAATACTTTTTATTGGTTCACTTAGATACCGAATGTGATAAAATGCATTTTTTAATCCCGTCACTGTAGAACTTGTAACATATCACGAACAAAATACGTAAATGTCATCTAATTTTACTAAGAAGTATATGTGCACCGAGTGTGATGAAATTCGTTTATTGTGATGAATTATATTTGAATTGTTCAATTGTCACCATTTCGGTTGTAGCATAAACTTCATATGTAAAATTCTTACTAACTTACGTAACAATATACAATAGTATCAATGTTGACGGAACATTGAAACAAAACAAATAGTCTTCTGCATTTACTAAGTTGGATAAAATTGTCTGATGCCACTAGACAAAATATTTTAAAACAAAATGAACATAATAAATAAACGTCAAGTATATGTGTACTAAGATTGATGAAATTCTAAGGATTACTGACTTAGATATGTCAAATTATGATAAAATACAAACATGGTCAAGATTTAAAAATATTATATGTCCACATGATGAACAAAATACAAAAAAGTTAAATCAGCTTATTATGCAGAATTCGTGCACCGAGTTTGATAAACTTGAGAGTAGTACTTCCTCTAATATTTCATAGTAAGATGTATAAATAACGGCAATTTCAAAACTTTGAAAACAGGACGAACGAAATAAAAAAAAGTAAAGTAAGCTTAGTGTGTAGTACATGTGTACGTAGTTTGAAGTAATTCACGAAAATATTTCTTAAAATATACCACATTTTGCTAGAAATAGGCTATAAAAATGGCTGCCTTTTTAATATTAATAAAAATAAACTAAAATCACAACTAAGAAATGAAGGATTACCAGGGTTAAAGAAATTCGGAAAAATATTTCCTCAGATATTTCATGCTATGCTAGAAATTGAAGGAAAAAACCTGACACGTATAAAATATACAAAAAAAAATTATAAACGAAATATACAAATACAGCTTCACTATTCGATGTATTTCTTAAAAAAGTGTTTTCTCAGATGTGTAATTTTCTCCTTAAAGTAATAAGATGGTCGCCTTTTCGAAAATACGAAGTCAGGATGAATTAAATACATAGATCTAACGAAAATATGCTAATAACTACGTGTATCAATGTTAAAATTAAATCTCAAAAATATTTCCGCAGATATCATACTATGCTACAATTATAAAAGTGGCCACCGTTTTTAAAATATGAACTTAAGATATAGAAAATGCACTAAAGTAAAGTCAGCGTACTAAGACGTGTATAACTGCTAAGTTTGATAAAATTCATAGAAATATTTACTCAGAAATGTCATACTGTGCTAAAAATATAAATATGTACTTCGTTTTCGAAATATGACCATAGGTTAGTGAAATACAAATATGTCGAGTCAACTTACTGAGTACTGTGTAGGCCTACCCAGTTCAATAAAATAAAATTCGAGAAAAAATTTCCGACATGAATATTATACTAAAAATAAAAATGGCCGTCGTGTTCTAAATATGAATACAAAACTGTACGTTACCAGCATAACTGATTTGCCTAGTTTCCTGAAAGTGGGTACAAATTAACCCTGAAAGTTAAAATTGTTTACGTACCTCTAGAAATATCGATAAATAACATTAATTTTTAAATAAAATAAACGAAACACATAAAAGTCTAGTTAGCTATATATGTAGAGCATACGCGCCAAGATTAATGAACTCCGGAAAAATGTTTCCTTAGATATGTCATATTATGCTAAACATATAAAAAATAGCCTCCATTATGAGAAAATTAACCCGTGATGAACGAAAGACACGAACGTAAAATCAGTATGCTAAGTAGTATATGTATACTAAGTTTAGTAAAATTCGGAAAAAAAAACCTCAGATATGTCGAATTATTCTAAATATAAAACATGACTGTCATTTGGAAATTATGAATATAATGGAAACGAGAAGCACAATCAAAAGTCAAATCAACTTATCAAGCTATATTCATACACCAAGATTATTAAAAATCGGAAAAAATTTGTTGACAAACTAAAAAGTGGCCGCATTTATTGAAATATTAGCACAGGATAAGCAAAATATAAAAAAGGTCACATCAACTTGGTAATAAATACATGTTTGATACATATGATAAAATATATGACATTATGCCTATGTTAAAAATAGAAAAATTGCCGAAAATTTTCAAAACATGAACACAGGATGAACGAAATACGCAAAGTCAAGTCAAGTTACTAAGTAGTACTTGTATGTCAAGATTAATGAACTTCAGCAAGATATAAATATATATAAATTGTTAAAATGAAAAAAAAATTTTCCCGAGATAACAAATTATACTAAAAATATAAAAAATGGCCGCCGTTTTTAAAGTACGAAGATACGATGGTTGAACCACAAAAGTTCAGACAACGTACTAAGTACTAGGATACGTATATCATGGTTAATGAAGTTCGGCGAAATTTTTCATCAAATGTGTCATATTATGCTATGAATACCAAATGGTTGTCAATAAAATATGAATACATGTTAAACGAAATACGCAAAAGTCAAGTCATCTGTGCATGTAGTATGCGTGTAGCAAGTTTGATAATATTCCAGAAAATTGTATTCCTTCGATTTATCATATTATATTATAAATATAAAAATGGCACCATTATCAAAATATGAAAACAGGATAAACGAAATACACTAAAGGTAAGTAAACTTTGTATGCAGTATACGTGTACCAAGTTTGATGAAATTCTGAAAAATATTTTCTAAGACATTAATACAACGCTTAAAATGTAAAAATTGCCGTCACTTTGAAAACATGAAGATGATATGATTAAAATACACAAAAATAAAGTCAGCTTAATGTGTGGTATATGTGTACTAAGATAAATTAAATTCGGTAAAGTACAACAATGGCCGAAATTTTGAACCTATGTAAACTACATGAACGAAATGCATTTAAGTCAATTAATTTCAATGGGTTCTTTATGTGTACCGAATTTGTTAGAATTGTGAAATACGATTCCTTTGATACCTAGCTGGATCAAATCATTTTAAATGGCCACCATTTTGAAAATATGAATAGAACATAAACGATTTTTATAAAAGTCAAGGAACGTTACGAAGTACTATATGTGTACAATGTTTGATGAAATTCAGTCAACTGGTTCAAAAGTTTTTAGGGGACGCACAAACGCACACGAAACACACACAGACACACACATTCACACATACATACACACAGACAAACATACATACAAATATACAGACACACACATAGACAGGGAGGTAATCTCATATGCCTAACTTTTCCTTCTGAAAGTAGGCTTATAAACATAACACAAAAAATTAATGTCAACAAACTAAGTAGTAGGCTAGCTAAACGTGAACCAAGTTTGATGAATGTCAAAAAAATATTTCCTAAAATATTTATATTGTAACAAACATACAGTTGACCGCGATTTAGTTCAATATACACGAAAGTCCAGTCAGCTTACTATGTATAACAAGTTTGACGAAATTAAAAAAAAAAATCTCATAATATGCTACCAAGAATTTACCAGCATAGCGGATAACACTACTCTCCTCAAAGTGGGTGCAAATTAACTCTGAAATTTAATGTAATTTACGTAATCTAGGAATACTAAATAATACTATTGATCTAGACATATGACAAACGAAATATATATAAAAAAAAATAAGTCACCTAACTCAGCTATACGAGTACCCCGTTTAATAAAATTGGCGAAAAAATTTTCTGAGGTGTGTTCCCATCATAATGAGAAATGAAAATTAGCCGCCGTTTCTAAATATTACAACAGGATGAACGAGATACGCAAAAGTCAATCCAGCTTTGTATAAAGTAGGTGTAGCAAGTTTAATGTAAATCCTGATATTATTTCATAAGATAAGTTAAGTTATGCAAAATATATGAGAATTTATCTACCACTATGAAATTATGAACATAAAATGAACGAAATATCCAAAGATCGAATCAACTTTGTATGTAGAATATGCGTACAACGATTGACAATGATCAGAAAAAAATTTCCTAAGATATGTTATATTATGCTAAAAATGTCCGCCATTTCGAAAATATTAACACAGGATGAGCGAAATACACAAAATGTCAAGTCAGCTTTCTATGTAGTATTTGTGTCCCAAGTACTATGATTTCTGAAAAATACTTCCCAAGATTCCTAATACTATGATAAAATTATACAAATGGCCGCCATTTAGAAAACATAAACACAGGATGATCGAAATACACAAAAGTCAAGTCATATTTGTATGTAGTAAGTTACTTGTGTACCAAGTTTGATGAAATTCTGAAAAATAATCCTTATGTATGTGATACAACGCTAAAAAAATAAAAAATGACCGCCATTAAAAAATATGAACACGTGACGAACGAAATACGCAAAAGTGAAGTAAACTTTGTATGTAGTATGTAAGTAACACATTTGATCAAATTTTTAAAAATATTTCATAAGATGCGTAATAGCTACTATACTATGAATATAAAAATCCCCGCCATTCTGAAAATTTAAACTCAGGTTAAACGAAATATTCGAAAGTCAAGTCAGCTTTGCATGTAGTATTTGCGTACCAACATTGATGAAATTCAGAAACTATTTACCAGGATATGTAATAATATGCTAAAAATATTAAAATGGCCGCCAATCTTATATATAAATACAGGATGAACGAAATACACATTGTCAAGTCAGCTTTGTATGTATTATATGTGTACTAGCTTCGATGAAATTCTAAAATATTGTTCCATAGATATCTTGCTTTATTTAAAAATGTTATGATGGCCGCCACTTTGAAAATATCAAAAGGACTTATAAGAAATATATATAAAAGTCAAGTCAGGTTGCTAAGTACTGAATGTGTACAAAGTTTGATGAAATTCGGTCAACTGGTTCAATAGTTTTTAAGAAGATACACACACGGACACACAAACATACACGCGTACAGACGTACACACACAGACAGAAAGGTGATCTCATAAGCCTAGTTTTTCCTTCGGAAAGTAAGCTTAAAATAAACAAGAAGTTACCAGCATAACTGATCAGAATACTTTCCTCAAAGTGGTGCAAATTAACTCTGAAATTTAAAATCGTTTACGTAATCTAGGATAATTAAATTAAACCAGTTTAATATACTGGGAAACAATGTTTCTGAGATGTGTTCCTATCATAATGATAAATAAAAAAATTATCCATTTACAAAATATTACAGAGGTATGTAAAAATACATAAAAGTCAAATCAGGTTTGTATGCAGTGTACATGTACCAAGTTTAATGAAATTCTGTAAAAAATGTATTCTAAGTTATACATTACTATGCTAAAACTATGAAGATTGCCGTCATTGTGAAAATATGAAGACAGGATGAACGAATTACATGGAAGTAAAGTCAGCTTTGTATGCAGTATATGTGCACCAAGTTTGATGAAATTCTAAAAAATATTTCCTAAAATAAGGGATACTATGCTAAAATATTAAAAATGAGCACCATTTTAAAAATATAAATACAGGATGAACGAAATACACAATAGTCAATTCAGCTTTATAATGTAGTAAAAGTATACCAAGTTTGGTGAAATTCTTAAAAATATTTCTTAAGATATGTTATACTATGCTATGCATATAAAATATATATAATAAAATAAATAAATAAAAACAATATAAACGAAATAAGCGAAAGTCAAGTTGACTTTTCATGTAGTATATGTATACCAAGTTTGATGTAATTCTAGAGTATGGTTCCTTAGATATCTATCTTGATCGAAAAATGTCAAAATGGCCGCCTTTTTGAAAATTTGAACATGTCGTAAACTAAATATATAAATGCCAAGTCACATTACAAAATACTATTTGTGTTAAAAGTGTTTGATGATATTCTGTCTACTAGTTCAGAAGTTTTTAGGAGGGTACACACACACTCATGGACACACACATATACATATAGATACACACTGGGACAGAACGGTAATCTTATAAGCTTACCGTTTCCTTTGGTATATATTGAAAAAAATTAGTGCCTACCATTATTTAATACTACGCTTAAAATGTTTATTAAAAATATGAACACAGGATGAGTGAATAACACAAAAATAAAGTCAACTTTGTATGTAGTATATATAGCCTACGTGTATCAAGTATGGAGATTATGAAAATTATTTCCTGATATGTGTAAAAATATGCTACAAAATTAATAAATAGCCTCCACTTAGAATTAATGAACAAAGAACCAACGAAATACATAAGAGTCAAGTCAGCTTTGTATGTTGCACATGTGCACCAAGTTTGATGAAATACTGAAAAGTATTTTTTTAGATATGTAATTCTACGCTAAAAATATGAAAAATTGCCGCCATTTTGAAAATATGGACACATGATGAAAGAATACACAAAGTCAAGTCAGCTTTGAGAGTAGTACATGTGTACCAAGACTGGTGAAATTCAGAAAATAAAATTTCTTAAGGTATATAACAAAATGGTAAAATATGAAAATGTCCATCATTTCGATAATTTTAACACACAATGAACGAAATACACAAAAGTCAAATCAAATTTGTACGTGTACTGTACACGTGTATCAAGTTTGGTGACATTCTGAAGATTAATTTATAAGATATGTATTACTATGCTAAAAATATAAAAATGTCCGCCGTTTAGAAAATATGAACACATTATGAAAGAAATACACAAAAGTCAAGTCAGCTTTGCGTGTAGTTTTAAGTTTTGTGTAGTTCCGAATAACATTTCCCTTAGATGTGTGATACTAAGCTAAAATTATGTTAGGATGGCCGCCATTTGGTAATGTATCAACACAGGATGAACGAAATACCCAAAAGTTAGGCCTACGTCATTTTTCAGGTAAATATGAGTATTAAGCGGAATTTAATTCTGTAAATATTACCTAAGATTTATAATAGTATGGAAGAAAATATAAAAGTGGCCGCCATTTGGAAAACATCATAGCTAGATAAACGAAATACACAAAAGTCAAGTCAGATTTGTATATTGCATATGTGTACCAAGTTTGATGAAATTCTGAAAATTATTATTTTAAGATATGTAGTGCTATTCAAAAATGTGGCCACCATTTTGAAAGTATAAATACAGGATGAAACAAACCTACGAAGTCAAGTCAGCTATGTGTGTAGTGCTTGTGTACCAAGTTTGATGAAATTCGGTTCACTGGTACAAACGTTTTTAGGGGACACAAAAACCCAAGGACACAGCCATACACACATACAGACACACACACAAACAGAAAGGCGATTTCCTAAACCTATTTTTACCTTCGGAAAGTAGGCTAAAATGGACGTTGTTTTGATAATATGAACATATCATTAACTATGTATACAATAATCGAGTAATCTTACTAAGTAGTATATGCATAGTAAGTTTGACGAAATTTGTAGTAAAAATATTTCCTCTGATGTGACAAATTATGCAAGAAATATAAAAATGACCACCATTTTTAAACTACATATATAGCTTGAAATAAACACATACAATTCGTGTACTATTATAGGTAGGTTAATTATGTGTAGCGAATTTTATGATATTCTAAAATACGGTTCTTTAGGTATAATGTTAAAATAGCTTCCATTTTGAAAATAAGAGGAGGGAATAAAGTAAAAATACAAACGTTAAGTCTGTATACTAAGTACTATATGTTTGCCTAGTTTGATGCAATTCGGTCCGTTGGTTCAAAAGTTTTTGGGACCTACACATGCGGACACATACAGACAAGCAGACAGTCATACTGTAAGGTCACAACCCTACTTTTCTTTTCGGAAAGTAGGCTAAACATTGATTAGGCATCAGTGTATATATATATACATATATATATACATATATATATATATATACATACATATATATATATGTGTGTGTGTGTGTGTATATTATTTTTCAGCTACAGCTTATTTATTACTATTTAGCTGTGGTTGTCTGTAGGCACATACAAAATTTCTCGCTAATTATTTGCAATGCTCAAAGCATTTGGGAATGTGTCTTAAAGTCAATATAGTATTTAAAAGGTACACATAATATTAAAATCGCTTAATTCTTTTTTAATTATCTGGATAGTATCTGTGAATAAATCTGACATCGCATAGTTAATCTACCACGAGGGAAAGTAAACAAACTAAAGGAAATGTGAAAAGCTGCAGAACAAACTCAATGAAGTAGACGTGATTAATACTAACTAACCTTGTTGTAGAAAATATTACTTATGTACAATAATTTCATTAAACTATAGAACAAAATTAAGAAATTGCTTTTATGCCTACTTTCCGAAGGAAATGTTGGCTTATCAGTTCATCTACCTGTGTGTGGCTCTGTGTGTGTGTCCCTAAAAACTTTTCGACCTGTGGACTGAATTAAAAAAAAAACCTTTGTACGCATATAATACTTAGTAACCTGACTTGATTTTTGTGTATTTCGCTTATACCGTGTTTATATTTTCAAAATGTCGGCAATTTTAATGGATTTTCGATCAAAATGGATATCTAAGGAACTATATTTTATAATTTCGTAAAATTCTGTACATGTAAATAATCTATAATGTTGACAATGGTGGCTATTTTTATATTTATAGCATAATATATCACAACTGATGAATTATTTTTACGAATTTCGTCAAACTTACTATTAATATACTACTTAGTACGCTGAGGAAACATATATTCGAGTTTCTTCAAACTCGGTACACGTATATTAAATACAAAGCTGACTTGATTTTTGTGTATTTCGTTAATCTTGTACTCATATTTTAATAATGATGGCTATTTTTTTAAGTAAAGAATAACATAGTGAGGAAATGTATTTTCGAAGTTTATTCGTCTTGGCACACATATCGTACTAATAAAAAGTTGACGACATTTTCCGTGTTTCGATCTTCCAATGGTTGCATTTTCCAAATGGCCGCCATTTCCTTATTTTAGAAAAATGTGACATATCAGGAACTCTTTTTCCTAACTTCATAAAACTTGGTACGCATACACTTCTTAGTAAGATTACTTGACTTCTTTGTATTTTGTTCATACTATGTATTTTTTTATAACTGCTGCCATTTTATATTTTAAGCCTAGTGTGACATATACCGTATGTGGAAATAATTTTACGATTTTTATTAATCATTGTACACATATACTGATTGGAATGCTGACTTGTGTCTTTTTTTTCGCACTTTCTGGACTTATATTTTCAAACGGCAGTAATTTTTCTATGTTTCTGTTTTATATGACACATATGGAGTAAACACTTTTCCGAATGTTGTCACATTTGTACACCTATTACATTAAATAGCTGATCTAACTAATTGTATTTCACTATCCTATGTTTATATTTTCAAAACGGCAACAATTTATGTATTTTTATCATAACGCATTTCATATTAACGGAAACTATATTCCGAATTTTATCAAACTTGGTTCACATATAGGCCTACATATTAGTAAGCTGTCTCAACTTTTATTTATTTTACTAGTATGTGTTCATATTTCTAACTAGCGGATATATGAACTTTTTATTTGATACACACAAAGTATCAGAATTTTTTTTTTTTTTTTTTTTTTTTAGAATTTGAACAAAATAGGCATGTATATACATATATATATACATATAAATATATATATATATATATATAGTACATGTAAGTTGAAGCGGCGTATGTTTTTTATTCATACCGTGTTCGTAATCTCATAATAGAGGCCGTTTGAACATATTTTAATCACACAAGATATCTAAGGAACCATATTTCATTACTTCTTCAAACTCGGTACACATATAATACTTATCAAGGTAACTTGGAATAGTGTTATCGAGATTATAGATTCTTGGAATGTTGGTCATATTGTCTGATTTCTTACGTGAGGATATTTTTGTGTATGGTAGGCAATTAAAACCAACCTTAGTTGAGAACGACTAGGTATAAGACATCTAGTCTAGTCACACTGAGGCTCAGTTATCTAATGAAAGTAGATAAGTTTCTTAACGTGTCTATAAATACAAAACCAAGTATTTCATAGTTATCTACATAAATAAACCGGAGTTGCATTTGAAGAAGCACTGTTTTACATGTAAAAATGTTATAGAAATCGTTATTGAACCTTGAAGTAGGCTTTTCGTAAGGCTACCTATATTTAAGCACGTTTTCTTAAACCAAAATAAGAAATGGCTTACAGTAAGTAAGTTTATTAGTTTTATCTCCATGTCGTCATTAATTAGTTTATGTACGTTTTCAACGACGAAGACAGAAAATTAATAAAACAAAATAAAATCCACTGAGTTACAAGTCTTTTAATATGAAATTCTATAAGAACCGAAATTCGAAAATATTGGCGTTTTGATTTTAAATTAATCTTAACATCCGTAAACCTCTCGCGCAGAATGTTTTCGGCGAGTAAAATTATTTTAAAAATTAAAAGGTGAATATTTGTTTAAATTTGGTTATTATAGAGTCCTGGATATTATCGTAATAAAAATTATAAAAATCACAGTTTTCCATTTTTATGGATTTTGTGGTTTCAATACCTTATATTTCTAAATA
This sequence comes from Medauroidea extradentata, assembly GCA_003012365.1. NCBI lineage: Eukaryota > Metazoa > Arthropoda > Insecta > Phasmatodea > Phasmatidae > Medauroidea > Medauroidea extradentata. The sequence continues at coordinate 134,186 of PNEQ01037126.1, forward strand.
CCGTTTATTTTTTTTTTTTGCTCGAAAGCAAAGCATACTATCGTCCAGTGCTATATAAACAGACGTCCGCAAATAGAATATCTACTCGGCAAAAAAAATCACACGGAATTGTGATGAGTAGTTTAGATTTTATCGAAGATTAAGTATTCCAGACGTTCGCTTGACGTCTTACCTTGCCACACCCCTTAAAGTAAGATTTATCATTTATCTATTCTCAAAAGAAAATTGCTACACTAAAAGCGTTCGTATTTTTCTCAATATTGCCGCGCATTGGAAATGTTAGTCAATTACAATGATCCAAAACAAATATTGTGCAGCAAGTTTGAATGTTGAGAACTATTCGTCCTATATGGCGGCCAAGGATCAGTATACCATTCTAAGAATCTAACAGTTTTAGCTCAATTCGTGAGTCAAGTTTTACTAACGCATCACACATCTGTAAGGAAGCGACTGGAATTATATGACACTTACTCAAAATTCCACGTTAAAATATTTCAGAAACCTCAAGATATTTTGACGGCAAAAGAAAATCAGATTTAATATTTTCCCTTTTTCGATAACGACCATATGAGATACATGTTCCGGTTAGTTAGAATGGTTTTCGAAATGTTGGCGAATAACAATATACGGAAAAGAATTTAAATAATAATTTAGACAAACATTTACACAGAAGGATGAAGTAGTTAGCTGGCACGTGGGTATGTTAAATTTACGTTTTTTAAAAATAATTACAGTGACTATCCAAGTAACTGATAACTATTAAATTTGATGCGAAATGGACTGGTAGCAAAAGGTATTACAAAAGTGACGATTTACAACCATTGTAACCACCATGGTTTTATTGTTCAGAATAAATCTACGGTTTTTCATCAGGCTTAAATAACTTCTTTTGAGGAAACAAAATATTAATTATCGTGAGAGATGAGCCATGAAAGATTAAATAGCAATTATGATAAAAAACGTCTGTCATAATTTATTCAAGACGTAGATAATACTCACTGTTTAAACACACAAAATTATATACATTTAGTTCGCCTTTTTTGAAAAGCCAAGCTTCTAAGCTATATACATTTCATGGCAATGGCAATCTTTCTATAACGAGCACAACTTAAATATTTCGTATAAAACAAAAAGTTTGAGAGGATCACGTGGTAACTATGGTAACTAACATTTTATTAGTTTTGAATTAGAGTATTCTTTTTTTATTAAAAATTCTGCAAGAGCATTTTAAATACTATCCAATATTAAAATTCTACGAGCACTTTACGCTATTTACATACATTTATTATTAATATTTAGACTGCTTACAACTACGTTTTGTTACATATGCACCACGCACAAAAAGAAACTTACTCTACTGAACACAGTAGCAATTACAAAAACACATGATGATGTAAATTGTGTGTATTGTTTCCAATTTCTTGTACAATTTGTGAGAAGTTCTCAATATCCAGGCAATACGTCGCTTAGTTTGGCTGCTTCAATACAGTTATAAGTGACGTATTTATTCGCATTACTTCGTACGAAGTTCTCTAGTTCGTCGTTCTTTTATTCTCATTGACAAAGCTTCGATATTCTCATATCTTGATGCAGCGGTTCAGCTGTACATAAAAACCCAATTTTTTCATCTTCTGTTAACATCAGTCAAACTGCTACTTTCATACCAAACATTTAGCCACTGTTACTTCTTACAGCTCAAGATTTGCACATCTTCCAAATTTTTCTGCAGTACATCATAATCAATTATACTATGTTTACTAACCAAATTTCGCAAAATAAGCAGTGAATAGGATAGTATTTTTTTAAAATCAAGCATTCGTAGAATAAAGTTAAGTTTACAGAAACAAACTCTGAAAACATACTGTTTAACTTAAGCATAACTCAAAACGAATTTTTTCAACAATGTCATAAATACCATAAAATTTGCAAATAAGTTAACATATGAATGCTTTTGAAAGAGGATTATTACTTGATAGTTTAAGTCAGTCCAAAAATATTTACTGTATTTATCCGGAACATCAGCATAAATACCATTAACTACGAATATGAAACACGTCACTGGGAAAAATATAAAACATTTACAAATGTCTTGTAATGAAATTGTTTTGTAGTAGCCATAGAATTGCGTTTTAGTTATTGATAATCCATGCTTGTCAAAACAAATCACATTTGTAAGCATCTAAATTTATACGTAGTTTATGTTGGGTTATGATGTCAAATGGTTTTGACAGTAAATGTTAGAACTGTTGACTGTCACACACAATGTTGGTTTCCAAAAATGTAAAGAAGCATGTAGTCAAGAATGCTTAAGAATGCCCTACTCGGTAAACGAATTAGGGTTACCACTATGATACGTTTTCCCATGTAGGCTGTATTGTTTTACAACAGTTTGCCCTTACACAAGAAGAAAAGTAAAACAACAAATTCTTTCGATTCTTAATGACAACTAACTTTTTCACAAGACTTAACTTAATTTTTGTCTTTCGTACTGTTAATAATATTGTATTATTCGTAATTTTTTTACTTTCTTAAATATGAACTCTATGGCTTTAAATGGAAAAAGTTAAAAATAACTCTTCAATAAAAAATATTACATATAGATGTATACATACACATAAAGTTTAACTACGAAATTTCCATTTATTGTTTAGGTGCAATGGTATAAACATTTTTTTCTCAAAATTTTAAAAGTTTTTAGCAACTAAAATTTTTAATGTTACACAGCATGGTACACATTAATATCGTAAAATTTACTGTTTCTGTGTAACAAAAACTATCAAATTCACTTTAACAACCAGTGAAAAATTAAGGAATATATATCATGTAAGTAAAAGAACAAGTAGCAATGAATCAAGAACTGTGTCAAATTGTTGGGTTAATTTTGTGTTATTTAAAAAATGCAACATCCACGTACATCTTACGGTATTGTAAAAACAAGTGACAACTTTTGTTAATCCGACCAAGTCAAAAACTGATTTTTATTGTAAATAACAGCTTAATCTCTTAAAATAGTCATTATTAAAATATGCTTTTCAGATAAATACTAAAAATTACTAAGCACGTAGAAAATGCTAATCGTCTATTGGTAGTAGGTCTAACATAAAAGTTATATTATATTTTTGTTAAATTTACTGCATGGTATGTTTGCTAATATTTATTGTCAGCATAACATTCTTGCTGAATTATTTATTTTGATTAATTTTCTCTAAAAAATGACACGCTCCAAATATTTTTTTGTGAAGGCTAAAAGCATTAAACAAAAAACAATACGTAGTGCGAGTAATAATAAGTGCGAGTTATATTACCAGGTAAAAAGTATGTGTTTCTAAAGTAATCAGACGACAGTGACCCATTCGGATTCCCTGCCAATTTGGCATTATCGTTTCATACATTTTTAACATCTGAATTATCATTGGAGAATTTCGTTGTAGACGCTCCTAGAGGAATTACTAAACACTATGAAAATTAGTATTACTGTGTCAGTAAATACGTTAATTTTTGTATTAATGATGCAGACATTAACCGGTTTTTATTTGAATTTTTGAAAATTTCAAAATAGGAAAATATTAGCTGCATATGATTAAAACCTCCACCTTTCGTGTCTATCAAATACATTTTTGTACATCTTTAGAAACTTATGCCGATTTTAAATGACTTTTTACTCCCAGTGTGTTGCGTTAACATAACTGTAAGTGAAACGACAATCATAAAAAAAGGACATCTTTAAATTTTTTTAAAGTAACCCACATGTATTGCGAACAGACAAAGCTACGTAAAGAAATAAGTTATTAATGCTGATAATTATTTAATTGAAAAAATGTTTTGTACTTCCTATAGTTTTTTTTAAAATAATTATAGTTTGTAAATTTTCGAAGATGTGTGAGGATTATGATATTTTTGGGTCATTTTTCGTAATATTTTTGGGCACATATAGTGCATTAAAAAAAGTGAGATTTTTTTAGGTCCTGCGCAAGTATTCACAATGCGGGACACACAACTGAAGGTGAGTCTCGTGTGGGGAATAAGGCTACGGACTGACGTAAATCTGGGAAGAGAATCGTATGTCTATATAGGTTTTTACGCTTAGAAGTATAAAAATGTTTGCATGAGAGCGCACGTGCGCACGCACCATCCTTCACGCGGCGTATTCGGGGCTGCGGGAAGCCGACTGCCAAATATAGCCCGCTGCTTGCACGACAAACGGGCAGCAGGCTTAAAACGGAAGTTGCCAACTCTCCTATGCATGTTCTGAAATGAAAGGGGGTATGAGGTGAACAGTGGAAAAAAAAAATATTATTCGGAACGGTACACGAAGCTCTGTATTTTATCTAGAATATCCATTTGCTAAAAAAAAAATAATTACGACTTTACGTCGTTTTCAGAATTGCTTTCGTTGCTTACACTGCCGTTGAAAGAGTAATCACCCAAGATATCTTTGATATGTTTATTACAGAAAAATAGAACTCTAGTAGATTGTTATTACATTTGGTTACATATTACACTTTCCTTCCGTAGGATTTAATTTAATTTATCGTTTGTTTGGCAGATGCGTTACATTCATTTACAGAGCTCACATGTCTCAAAATCATACTTAATTTATGTGATTCACGAAAAACATATTTAACGTATCGGTTTGACGTTTAGTTTTTGAGGTGTCAAAATGGGCTAGTAAGAAGATTTGTATAATTTTTTTTGTCTATTACTGTATTGTTAATCTGTCCTTACTTGAAAAAAGTACAATGATAAGCACTAAATATAAAAAAACTAATCTCGTACGTTAATTTCCATAGTAAATAAATAACAAAACAAGAATTTACCGGCATAAAATTTTTAGTCCACTTTCCCCAATGTGGGTGCCAATTGACCCGTTAAGGACGAATTATTTATGTAGATCTCGAAATTAAAATACATTACTTCGATGGGTCATTCCATCTCCTATCATGGTGGATCTATATCAAAAAGGCCGAATTAAATCAGTTTGAATATTAAAATTTGTAAAATTTAAAATGGTTCCAATCGGACCAGTAATTCTGGAAATACATTTTAGATACAAATTTTGTATTTAAAAAAAAAATTGAGTTCAAGACTTGAACGATAAGACATTAGAGGACGAACACAGCACAAAATATGTAACATTCAAGTCACGATACCTTACGTAGAACTATAATCGTTCTTTTCATTTATTGAAATTTTGATCCCTCGTTTAATCAAGAAAGTGATAAGATTAACGTGGTATCACTGAAATTCATCTAGCCGTACGAAGTAGGTCTTCTACAAGCCTGTTCAGTTTGATGTAGTTCGTGTAAATTTTTTCTTTAGGAATGTGGAAATACCAATATTTCGACTATACAAACTCGAAATTCACACAGTTCATAACATATGTGTCTGTATACATAAACACAGACATAAAATCATTTGTTTATTACAAGCACTGTAAAATTATGATATATACATGAGCAAAACCCAGTCAAGTTGCCTTACTAAATACTATACGTATACCAAATTTATTGAAATTGTTATGTATGATCCTTAAGATATTGCCTGTGTTCAAAAGTCTTCAAATAGATGCGATTAAAAAAAACACGTGAAAATCGTTAAGAAAATTACAATCAAATTACCTTTACAAAATTACAGTCAAGTCACCTTCATAATTATGCTAATATTTTTATACCCAGTTCGATAGAAATCTTATATGAATTTCCTACAATGTCACGTGTGTTCAAAAATGTTCAAATGACCACCGTTTTAAAAATGTCAGCACGGCATTAACAAAATGCACTATAATTAAGGAAACTTACCAAGTACTATACTCGTACTGAGCAGAGATTGATGAAACTAGTTTATATGTGTATATATATGTATATATATGTATGTATATAAATAAATGTACATATGTGTACAGGATGATCACAAAAATCACCGACAAACTCCGACAGGTGATTCCTTGTGAAAAATAAAGCAGGAAACATGCAAGACACTTTGTACGTAATCTTGATATTAAAGGAGTAATTCGCCTTTGAAAATCAAATTTTAAAACTTTGATTTCCCCATAAACCAAACAGTGATCAACAACGTAAACTGACTACTCAGGATATTACTTCAAGACAATAAGACCGACAAACCAACTATAAACTCTAGTTGATACCTTCTACCCTTACGAAAATAAAAGGGGTGGCATCCTTTAAATTATTGACAACTTATTTAGTATCATGATAATCCAAAATTTAAGAGTGAATTATTGGAAAATGTGACCTCAGTGATTAAAAAGGTCCTCTTGTAACGACTGTCTAGGATGCATAGTTTTCGTGCAAAACGCACGTCAAATTTTGGCGTGGTGAAACAGAGCCTAGCGTGCAGGCCACACTGCGTACACGAGTGTTTGGTTTATTCCGCAGCGCCGCACAGACGATGGTGGACATTCACTGTAAATATCACGTACCGCAGCTTAAATAGCTCACATAACTGTAACTAACATTTTGTTCCTGGCTTAATTTGTGTGTTTTTTGGAAACGAAAAAAAAAATGATAAGTATGCAAGCGAAAAAAATATGAGTATCTTATTATGTTGGTTAAACTGCTCAATAAAGCTCCAACGTCACACAAAGAGTTAGTATGTCCGTGTCAGCACATATGGTAGTCTACAATATTGGAGATGGGTGGGGTAGTCTCTTCTCTAATATGTATTAAGATTTACGTTAAAATGTGTTTGTTAACATGTGCCGTTAATTCTTCCAGTATTAAACACACACGCCATTAAAACAAATAGATTTAAGGAAGAGTTTTAGCCTTAAATGTCACTTAATAGTTAACGAGTGTTCATATTAGATAACAAAAATGTTTACTGTAATAAACCGTCACGGCGTGTAAAATAACACAGTGCTGCACTGCTTGTGTGACACTGATGTGGCATTTGTTTTCACTTGCTCGAGTGGTAACTCACATTTAGGAAACCTACATTAAAGACCAGACAGATACAAATCTAGGGTCGAGGGATAGAGAAAGTAAGGATAAGGTGTTCGACGTATCACATCTGGCATGAAATCACGTAACTGGTATGCGATTGTAATGTAGGAGTATTTTGGAACCTAACATTTGGCTACAAGTTTACAGCAGGGCTTTTTCGGTACCGATAAATCCAAACCGTCCACACCTTTTGAAGTGTAAGAGCTTGAAATTCCTAACTTTTTCTTCTATCTATGCATGTCGCACAATTTTTAACACAACTTTCTGGTAGAGAAAAACGCGCCTAGGATTGTCACAGTCACGAGTAGGCTACTTTACAAATTTAAATTACTTGGAGGCTCTTAGTTCATTTATTCCTAACGTCAGTTTTAAACCAAAATTGTATGACGTTATGCACAATACCAAAAATTCAACCGTATCCTTCATCACACGCCCGCATATGTTTAAGTCACTAACTAGTTTGTGGTTCGTAGATTTTTATTCATCTTAAATGTAAGTAAGGCTAAAACAATAAAAATAAAGACAATTAGAATTTTCTTCGAAGAAGTGTTTTGTGAATTTAATGTTTAATTTCTTACACCTGCAATAAGGTTATTTTTCCTTCTCAATGTAGTATCAGTATTAATATCGGCAATATCTAACAGTGCCTGCAAACAACGTCAGCTCCCCTACACTTAACATTAGTGCCAGAATTGCACAAACTGTTTAAATGTCTAACTTCGTGTATTGTACCCAAGAGATATTTACTTCACTTGCACATTTATGTATTTTTTAAACACACATACACAAATTAAGCTAGGAACAAAGTGTTGGATACAGTTATGTGAGCTATTTAAGCTACGGTACGTGATATTTACAGTGAATGTCCACCATCGTCTGTGCGGCGTTGCGGAATAAACCAAACACTCGTGTACGCAGTGTAGCCTGCACGCTAGGCTCTGTTTCACCACGCCAAAATTTGACGTGCGTTTTGCACGAAAACTATCCATCCTAGACAGTCGTTACAAGAGGACCTTTTTAATCACTAAGGTCACATTTTCCAATAATTCAGTCTTAAATTTTGGATTATCGTGATACTAAATAAGTTGTCAGTAATTTAAAGGATGCCACCCCTTTTATTTTCGTAAGGGTAGAAGGTATCAACTAGTGTTTACAGTTGGTTTGTCGGCCTTATTGTCTTGAAGTAATATCCTGAGTTTTGTCAGTTTACGTCGATCACTGTTTGGTTTATGGGGAAATCAAAGTTTTAAAATTTGATTTTCAAAGGCGAATTACTCCTTTAATATCACGATTACGTACAAAGAGTATTTCATGTTTCCTGCCTTATTTTTCACAAGGAATCACCTGTCGGAGTTTGTCGGTGATTTTTGTGAATATCCGGTATATATATTGTTCCTTAAATAGCTTAGATGATAGAAAATTTTTGAAATTGTCTTCATTTTGAAAATATATACACGGCATTATCTAAATACATAAAAGTCAAGTTGAAGTGACCATGTACTATAATATGTATACGAAGTTTGGTGGAATTCGGTCCACGGCTTCAAACGTTTTTAGGGGACACACAAAACACATATTCATACACGTATAGAGATACACACTCTCTCAGACGCACAGATACCTCATAAGCAAACTTATTCCTTTGGAATAAAAACTAATTCTCTGACTCTGGTATTACAGTCCTGTTCCTTAAAAGTAACAGATAAACTGTGACAGTTACTATTGACTAAAATATTTTATTTGCGAGACGTATGGTGTGATTTCCAAAGCATTTATATATATATATTTTTTTTTAAAGTCAGACATTTGCCTTTTCGGGTATTTTTAGGTTTACGAAACAAACAAGAACACCAAAAAATATATCCGAAAAATTTTTCTTTAATTCGTTTGTTTTATCGTGACTAATTTGTAGCCTAAAAAGATTTAATTCTTATCTAAAACGTTTTATTTGTATCTTTGACTGCAGCCATGTAATGTTGTAGGTTACGAGCATACATATGGAGCAAGTTAAATTAATGAACATATTTACATCAGTGAAAAAAATTCTTACGTAGCACAGTCTACATAATCGCAGTAGAATTTTCCCACCAGTATAGTTTTCTTATATATTTATTCCAGACTATTTTATTTAAAAAATAATAATTCCAAATCATTTTAAGTTACAATTTTTACCATCACAAGTCAGCAGTGTTTATATAATTTATTTATTTAATATGGAAATATGTCCTAAAAACTTAAGCTAGTTTAAAGGTATTGTCATGTATAAATATTTTGTTGTTTTGACAGTCATTACAAAATTACACCATTACCTATATTACAGTCTGATTTGACTTTTACAATAACCGCGAAATATCACAAATAATTTAAAATGATGAATATCGCAAAATTAATGTTTTTTAATTCGCATTCATTTGGTAGGCAAGAACCACAAAATTGTCTCCGGATATGTAACATACAAATACTCAATTTGTCTCACCAGATAAGTATACAAAAATTAAGAATGAATTATCAAAATGCTGTTATTATTATATATACACACACATTCCCGATATCGTGTACGTTTTGTGATGCCATTATTCTTATTTTATATTAACATGTCAGATTAATTTAAATTAAACCAGAACATACTATAATCAGCTGATTTGTAGAGGTTTTATGTAAGCTAATCAGTATTTTTTGATAGAAGCTGATTACAGTAGCACACGTAACATAAGTCATAAGTTCATAACTAAGGATGACTGATTATGCATACTTCATAACTTACGGCCGCTAGAAAGCCACGCTACAACGTCATTTTCCTTATAAAATTAATTTCCACTCTCTGAAAATAATTACTTACTATATTATAAATGTATAATATGCTGTCTTGTCGTTAACTTGCAGTGCTCCCGCGGCTTTGCTCGCGTATATTACTCAGAGCAGATACCTCTTTGCACACCAGATAAGTAGTTTAGTCATCAAGCGATATGACAAATGTGCTAGTTCAGTTAACTCTGCAGCGGGATAAGTCCACGCGAAAAGCAGTCTTAAAGTTTGTCCCTGCCATAAACAGAGACTTCGCCTGGGTCTTATTTATAGTAACAGCAAAGTTTACGTTGCAGGGTAGTTACAGACTGTTAAATGTAAGAGGGTAATCGAATGGAATACGTAGTTTACGTGGTATTGAGACTGATTTCCTTAAAACGAAACAATTTGTGACGGTACCCTCAATTAACATTTTGGTTTTTCAAAACCTTCACTTGAATTTAAGTGGCATCATGGATTTTATGCGGGATAATGTTACGCTGAAATATAAACGTGTTTGTTAGCCCAACCTTGAGGTTACTAAGACGGTATATGTGGGCTGATGCTGTCGAGGAACTTCAGTAGACAGCAGACTGCATAATCAATTTTTACCACTTTTGAACTTCGTCCAAATTGCACTAAATTCATATTCCTAGCAGGTTTTTGTGTGTCAGACTTGCACATTTGCTCAGTCTTTAAAGGAATTTGACCCCAGATCCTCCCGAACATCGGAGATACAAAAAACTGAGCCACATAACCAAAAATTATTCATGAAAACTACTTTTGAAAACAAATCATTGGTTTCCTGGGTTCATAGAGATTGCACAACATCGCATTTCGATAGAACTATAGAATGGAACTCCCGTAAAATTGATTTCTCCCTTGCTTTTCGGATCGTCTGCCTTAAAAGTTCACAAACTAAATAATTTCTTCTTATAATAAAAGTGATAGTTTTTATGTACTTACGTCATCATTCTGACCCGAGCACCACCTCAATATCTCTTTTGGTTAGATACGTATCATCGCCTGATAGAAAACCAATTTTACACCTTTTCACCTCTTTAGGTATAGAATTTTGAAAAATCTTAATATCACACCTTAAATATTTGTTCAAGTAGCCATGCGAAGTAAAAATCACAACGATAGGTCATTTAGTCAAAGCAAACCCGATTATTTATTAAAAATCACATATAACGCCTGTGCGTTGCTGAGAGTTCGAATTTTGAAAAAAAATTTAACCTCTTTGCGGTTATTTACCTATAATATTTACTAATAATAAACCTGAAGTAAAAATGAACAGAATATCACGATGGGTTCGATATATATCGTAAACACATACAAGGTCTTATAATCTCCTGAGAGACTGAAATTCAAAATACACTTGAATCTCATTTTTTACTACTTTACTGGTGCCTCGTTGACGTGAAAAACACAACAGGGTGCTTGGTGCAAGATATATACGATTATTTGAAAACACATTTAATTACTTTTACCTTTTTCACCTCTTTAAGTGGGGAAATTCGAAAATTCGAGAAATTACAGTTAGTTGAGCAAACATGAATCTTAAAGAAAATTCACATCAATTGTGAACCGAAAACACATTTTACTCTTTTTTACCTCTTTTGGGCCGAGTTCAGAATATATATATATATATATATATATATATATATATATATATATATATATATATATATATATATATATATATATATATATATTACGGAATTTAAGATATTTATTACATATGCATCAATCTAAATCAAAGAGCACTTCGATATCTCAATTGGTTCAATAGATATAGAGGAATAATCGAAAACACATTTCACGTATTTTCACCCTCTTTATTAAAGAATTTGGAAACGTCTTGGAGTACTGTCATATACATTTGTACACGTAACTAAATTGAAGTAAAAGTCACGACGATAGTCAATTGTGTTTCAGTGATATAGACGATTCATAAAAAACACATTTTTTCCCTTTTTATTGCTTGAGGGTCGAATTAAAAAAAAAAATCCTAAAGCTCATTATTGGGTATTTACGTAAGCACATTTTTTAATTGAATACCAACTCTCTATCCGGAAGGGTTCGATATATATATATATATATATATATATATATATATATATATATATATATACACGTATATATCGATAGTTAAACGGAAACACATTTAAGGCATTTTCACCCTCTTATTTGTCAATTTTACAAAAATCCTTAAATTGGCTAGTATGCATTTTTGTATGTGTCCTATTCAAGCAAAAAATCACAATGATAGGCCGTCGGGTTCGAGCTCTGTCAACGTCTATTCGGAAATCTGATTCACCTCCCCCCCCCCCCTTAGAAGCTGAATTTCGTAAAAAGCCTCCTTAGTGCTCGTCTACGACCTGAGGGCAAACCGTACAAAAATGTCACGTTTCTTGTCCATTTGTTTGCTTTACATTTTGATATGTAAAACAGTCAGTCATTCAGTATCTCTTTTGTATATGGAGATTACTTTGGAAGGTAAAAATATGCAAACTGTAAAATCCCTCATAGTTATTCCTATAGGCTATGTGCTTTGTAGACCATACAACTAAATCACATCTGAAACTTTCCATGAAGCATTAAATCTTTTGATGTTACATGCTAATTATAAAGTACAGCAAAACTATAATAAAACAATCGTAAAATGTACGAAATTGAAGGATCATCACTGACATGTGCTTCTTTGCCAGTGTCTATTAAAGTCTACATTGATCTTAATCTCATACAGAAAGAGCATACATGTATTATACTTACGATCTGTAGTATGATTTCGAACTTTATACTCTAGGTTCTATTAGTGGAGGATTATCACAGGTACATCAAACGTTGTACGAAAAATTTTCGTTTCCAGTCACAAAGAGATATTCGACAATACGTGAAACATTATGAACGTCAGTTATTTTGGATTTTCTTCAGCATATTTCTGCATCTAAAATATTCAGACATTTCACGAAGGTAACAGTGCTATTCACTTCGAATTATATTATTAATTAATTGAAATTATGATGGATTTACGCAATTGCTAGGATAAGGTTATTACTAATGAATGTTGCTGAGTCTTACGAAACCCAGAGTTCCATAAAAGAACTAGGCACGAGCAAATGAGGAACAAAAATAAAATCGAGGAAACAAACGAAAAGCCAGAAATGGCTGCAGTCAACGAACATATAAATAATTCCGACACGGGTATATAGTCGATATGTAATGAAAACCAAAATACGCAAAAGGAAACAAAGAGACAAGGGCCAAACACTATACATGACAAGGCGACAATGATGGACAAAGAGAAAGAGAGCAACACAAATCAACACAGCGATGGAAACTACTGTAGGCAAGACAACATTTCATATTTCGGGTTCTACGAGAAAAGAAATAACTAAACTTTGGGCACAATTTAATAAAATACTTCTAATACAGGGTCTGTCTGAAACACATAAGTTGTAAGATAAATATTAAAACTCTGTAAAATCCCGTTTCATAACAATATTTTTCACACTACTTGAATCACCTGCAAATCAGTACAGTACCTGTATTAGAGACCCACGTGCTCGGTATTGTTGATTATAGTCGTGTGTGGTGGTTATAAATAGACAATTTTACATGGTTGTGTTGCATATGTCGTATTCACACATGTGTAGCGATTACCGGAATATAATAACATAGTCGAAAAGAGAAAAACGAAACGTAGGAATCAGACATTTCTTGCAAATTGTACTTAATAAGAAGCCTTGTAAATGCAATGCGTTCCACTGATAATGTGATATTGCCCATGTCCCTAACCAATGAAACACTAGTTGAAACTAATGGTGAGATATTAAATCTTGGTTTCTGTTTGTTGGGTGAGTAAAAATGGGAACTATTCGTCCTGGACGGTACTAAAATTGTTGAAAACATTGCCCAACATTTTTTTAAATATATAACTTTCTTCTAGAACATAGTACGAAATTCTAGATCTGAATGTCCTTCGTATAATTTTCCTTCAACGTCACTAGAATTGTATTCCTGTCCATTTTCCGTTCGAACTGAAAATATATAGATACGCTGTGCACGTCTTCTTACACAAATATAATTACACTACATAACCAATGATCGGAGATGATGGTATACCGCGAAAATGTTTTGTGCCAACATACCCCTGAAAAGGCTGTATGTAGATGATTGAAACAAATATGGTAGGGTGATGTAAGTCGGGCATAACGAAGCTGCCTGCAGACAAATAACCGGCATCAAATATTGCAATAGCGGTATTATTATTGGTTCAGTCAAATAGGATAACAGCTCCACATACAAGCGAAAGCCAGCAACCAAATAAGCTGAACATACGTTGAAACCCAGCAAACAGTTAAGTTTTTCCGCGATAAACCTTCATCTCTACCAACGATTCTACACAACGAAAACATGCCTCGGTTCAGTCCCAGCTGTTATCACACTGTCTATATTCGATGTGAATATTACTAACTACCAATTCATATATCAGACAATTATCACACAGTATTCACTACTAGACACATATTTAATAGTACTCTTCACAATGCTAAAATATTCTCTAATTTACAGTGTATGTATTGCAAATGCTGCTCTTTATGAAACAGATTGCTTCTAAAGACATAATATTTACTTATAATAGGGGCAACTCTCATGTAAAATATTTTATAGTTGCAGTATCTCAAGAAACACAGTCTTGTAATTTTAACTTGTAATACAAGAAAATTTCTTTTATAGGTCGTTCGGGATAAAATGAGCACTAAAAATTAAACCTTTGAAAAAAATCACCAGCCGTTACTGCACGTAATACAACATCAACAATAGTTACCTTACAACTTGTATGGTTGGCAGAGATTTGCTGAATGTAGTTGTGTGTATTTTCCTATTTAAATATAACCATGCAAAAATAAAATCAACTGAAATAGACGTATTTGTAATTTATATAATTAATAAACTTTTTAATGTAACTATATAGGTTCCTGCTGACTGCACAGTTTATCTTACACGCGCAGACATCAAGTGACGTGTCCAGAGAGGTTAGAAATTACCCGTCGTTAGCCGTTACGTGCTGAAGGTTACGAATTGGCTGACAATAGAAATTTAGCAGGTTTTTTGTGAGTGCTCTCTTAATTCTGAACAGCCTATAATACAGGAAGGGTAAGTTTTTTTTAAATAGAGCCTTAATTTCATAGTGAACTAAGTCCATTTTTTCATCCTGAAACGATGAAATTGTTTTATCTCACAATGAATTGCATGTATGTTTGATTAAATAAAGAGCAAAGAATGTAATAAGGAATACGACATGTGTACCAAAACTAAAGTTCATGGTTAGAGATGGTGAAATTTCGCGAATTCAATGACCTGCACGTTATAATCAAATATCCTATGCATACTCAAGCCCTGTCTATTCGTTCATTGTCTGCTGTTCCACTGAGTAGCAACTAGTTGAGAAATGGTTGGGACTTGAGTGTGCATAGGATATTTGATTCTAACATGCAGGTCACTGAATTCGCGAAATTTCACCATCTCTATAATCATGGTTCGTGCAAGTGAAACTGATCTTTCCGAACCTTTAAGAAATGTATTGGTATACTCTGGCATCATAC
Source organism: Medauroidea extradentata (assembly GCA_003012365.1). Taxonomy (NCBI): domain Eukaryota; kingdom Metazoa; phylum Arthropoda; class Insecta; order Phasmatodea; family Phasmatidae; genus Medauroidea; species Medauroidea extradentata. Next base: position 149,547 of record PNEQ01037126.1, read on the forward strand.
CCTTAATTTGATAGTTTATAAAAAAAACTTTGAATTAAGTAGACTTTATTGTTGTAGGTCGGCCTCAGTGGCGTACGTGTGTTGCAAGGTAGGCTATATTTAGCGAAGTCTGCACAAATCCGTGAGTGGCGTATTATAAGTGGCATCACACACGTGCCTCACCGCTACCAATAGCAAACAACTGAATTTGTACAGACGTCGCACAGTACAGCTTACCTTGCAACACACCCACGCAACGCCGCTGTTTGGCCATTTTAAAGGTTGCACTACACTAGTTTTTATTGTATGTGTAATTTTGAGAGCTCTTAGACATATTCTAACCAAAATGAATACTTTTACGGACTTTCATAAAAGCTATGATATCTGAAGGATTACATTTCATAGATCCGACCTTCTCGAAAGTAGCATCGCATGAGTAAATTAATGTTATATTTCCGGTTATTTTTTAGAAATTCATAATGTAATTTATAGACTTGCTTGTCTGTTTGAATAATAGGCTTTATTTAAGTAACGTTGATTGATTTAGTAATTTAATTTCCTCTGTTTTGGAAGATAACGTACAAATAAATTAACATATCATGTTCCGTGAACTCTTAAAAAATTATAATCAAACCGTATATTCAGTTAAATATATGAAAAATATAATTACTTTTCTTTTGAAATAACATTTTTATTAGAAGCATTACCTATAACTTACTGGGTCAATTTACCCCAATACTGAGGAAAGTAGATTAAGTAATTATGCTGATAACTTCTTGCGTTATATACGTGCTGTACTATGAAGGAAAACTCATCCTATCTGAATATTTATCATTTCCGTCTTTTTGATAAATGCAATTGTACCTATTTTTCAATAAGTTATCATTGGGACTTCATATTAATATAAATTAAACATTTTCATGTTACGGGATTTCTAGTTTAAGTCGTAGGTTGGTCGAAAGGCACATTAAAATTTACACTTTATAATTCTTATCATGATCCACATTTAAACGCTTAGTAATTTTTTCTGAATTAAGAATATTTCCTTGAAATACGAATTTATTTCAGCTATATAATAAGTGAAATGTGCTGGGATTAATTTAAAAAATCAAAATGGACATAGGATGTGATATACATGTCGGAATGTTAAATAAATATTTCTCAATACATAAATCAGAAAATAATCTTCAATGCTAGCCTAATTTTCTTGTTTAGTTAAAGATTCTTATCCATTATTTAAGAATATGTACATTATAATACGTTTAATTTTACTTGAAAATAATATGAAACATATTTTTATATAATAAAAAAATTTGATTTTTAGGCAACGTTACATGGTAGTAATTAGTCATGATTTACTGCAAAAACGTTCGATTTTCTGCCAAAATTTTTTGCACTTAACATACAAGAAAAAATTTAAGTGTTTTCTTAAAACATAGTTAAAAGAGAATTCCGTGACCTTGATTAATTCATTATGACTATTGTTATGTCGATGTTTTAATAGTATAAAATTAATAACCATAATTTTTAACGATCTTCACTTGTTGGTCTTGACCGGCATTAATAACTAGTTCGAAGATTGATTGTTTCGGAGTGTTCTGATGGTCATTAATTAAATTCACTGATTTTCCCTTACATTTAAAATTAAATTACGTGCACTAACTATAAAGACGTATTATTTTAAAACAATAGAACATAAAACATTACCGTTTAGTTAGGGTTTACTACAAATTTAAAGTCTAAATTTGGTAATATAAAATATGTGATTTGTTTAAAGTTTTACTAAACATACGCCAACCCAACCATGTGTTAACCATGTTAAACTGCAAAAAATACTCAGACAATATTAAGTATATAAAATCTACGAGTATAGTTGGCTTCCTACAGCATCGCATGCCATGTTGTTTCTTTGGCTGTGGGTATTCCAACGATTAAGCAACATTTGCTTGTTTTGACGAATGTAAGGATTTACTTTGTAATCTTAAGGACGTTGGACCCGTAAAAATTCAAAATTTTATATTCGTGCCAAACACTGTTCAACTTTTACACATCAGATAACATGTCATTTCCCCAAATAAAAAAAAATTAGGTCCCATAGTTTTAGCATTATGACCTATCAAAGTCACAAAATGGCAGTTGCGGTGTAGCCAAAATAATAAAAAATAATTAACTTACAGAA
>PNEQ01037127.1:0-75106 GCA_003012365.1 Medauroidea extradentata
CCCGCGCCTGAGCAGAATATTCGCTTGGGAGGAGATTCCATTTCAATGCTTTTTCGTGTAAGCTGGAATAAAAAATATGTATATATTTACAATCCTTTTTCGAGCACGAAGAAGCTTTCGGGTCTGCGCCTTGAAATTTTTTTCTATTTCTGAGTTTTATGCTCGTCGCGGAAGAAGCTACCAGATGGAAACAAGTTGCTGAACAAGTTATGCGACCGAAGGCGAGGAAGGATTCTAGTTTTACGGTAGCCGGCAAACTTGAAAGCACAGACATATTTATTCCTTGTGGAATAAATTCTGGCAGAGGATATTTTTTATATCTGTAAGATCAGTAGATTTATGGTGCTTGTCAAATCTGGGATTAAATTCACAGCTTCGTGAAATATGGTAAATTTCTTGTGATTTCCGCAAACTTTCGTACTATAACGTTGATTGCGAAATAAATATTACATCGGCAAGGTGTTTTCAAATCTCTGCAAATCTCTGCAAGTATGCACTTTGAACTGTAACTTCATACGCCAGTAAGGTGAAGTTTTTGCTTATACCGAATGAAAGTTTTGAAACACGTAACAAATTTTTGCCCAAGATCGTCACATTATATCGAATTTGTATAAAGTTTTCAATATGGCATTTAAAATTTGTTGTTTCACTACAGATTGTGTATTGACATGCTCGTAGTATTCTCTGGCCTTTATATTTTATATTACTTCGTTGAATAGGGACTTATAGAACACTACGTCGATATTTGGACGCAATAGATTGTGTTCTGTTTGTTCAGGCATTAATTCAATTTTACTTTTCTATTTCTAAGGCAGTGAGGAGTTTACAATAAAACAATTATGTCTGTGCAGAATATATGGTTTGAGGAAGTTCAAACTGAATTATGAGACAAGTTATACACCGAGTACTTTTTGTCTCTCTTAGATTGCTGTTTCGTTGTTCAAACATTACGTTAGTAAATATATGTACAAGGCAAATGTTACTAAAACAGAAATTAAATTTATGTAATCACATTAGTTAAACTAAATAATTAAAAATATATACGACGCAAGAAGCAGACGTAATGAGCTGAATCAATTCGGCTTCCATTAAAATGTGGTGACAACATTTTCAAGGTTCAAATAGTGTTACGTATAACAATGTCCATACACTTTACGTAGAATGTAAAAGTACAAATGCTACAACATTTTTATTAAAAGGTTAAACAAATGCTTAAAAAAATGTATGTGACAAACGAACAAAACTGATTAATAATTTTAATTGCGTTTGACGACGATTATTTTTCAGAGGAATGCGAAAGACATTTATTTTGAAAATTCTATTTATTTCCGTATTATATAAAAACTCTATTTTACAATATGTGAATATATAATGAACATTATATACTAACACATCACTGGTGTCATTTCAATTTTTATGTGGACGCTTCACGTGCCTTCGGACAGCACGTGTCCTTGGTAGAGATACAGTACACGAGGTGTAATTTCGGAAAGCCCTGGAAAACATGAAATCAGGGTGACCGGAACCAGGGATTCAAACCCAGGTACTACCGAGTGTGTGGCGATCATTTGGGCACCACTTCACCACTCTCCATTCGTGAATTTGTAAAACAATTCACTATTTGTGACATACTGACAATCCCAATTCGAGAATGGACTGGAACTAAATATGATTCAATAGAAGTGAAGGAAGGTGATTAAGGCATAGTATCAATTTACTGACTGTACAATGTTCGTATTATACCCATGAGTAAATGATTTTACAGTATTGCACCAACAATGATGTAATGTGTCCCACACATAAAAGGCTCTTTCTGCTGTACGATCTAAGGATACAACTAGAGATGATGGTTTATTGCGGGAAAACTTGACTGTTTGCTGGGTTTCAACAGATGTTCAGCTTACCAGAAGGTTACTGGTTTTAGCTTGTACTTGGAGCTGTTTCCCTATTTGACTGAACCAATAAGAATCCCTCAATGGTAATATTTGATGCCTTTATTGGTCTGCAGACTCCTACGTTTTGTCGAACGTATGTCAACCAAACATACGTATCACAAGAAACTGTGTTTTAAAAGACATTTTGGTACAAAAATTTTCGCGAAAAACCATTATCTCTAGTTATTATGACTATTAAGTATTAAACCAAGGTAAAATTGTAGCATGTTCTTCTGCAGCTATCCGTTGACACTCAATAAATAGACGCCTCGACGTCATTGAAAAAATAACATTTAATTGATAGATTAATGAATGTTATTTACAGGAGTTTAATAAAATAATATAGTTGAGAAAGTTTTCACAATATAACTTTCATGGAGTGATGTATTCACCTGGTATTTTACATCTGTAAATGTAAATAAATAATTGGGCTTCTCAATAGTCCTTCATGTACACTCTGTGGTGTTCATAAAATCTAACTAGATACGTACCAAAGAATCAAGATTTGGTCTATTTTGAGGCAAAAAGGATTCATATTTACTTTGGTTTAAAACAATTGTTTTTTTCCTGGAGCCTTTCGCGTTTAACTTAATCACTTTCAGCAAAGAAATTATTACTCACACATTGCAGCCATCGTTATCACTACTGCCGACACATAATTTTCGCAAAAGACATTCAGCCTTAGGTAAATGGATATAAATACATTAGTTACTAACATTTGTTTGGGTGTGACGTTTTGTTTGTTATTGAGCGTGATCACGTGACCGAGGAATCATATTTATGGACTTACGTGGTACACAGGTTTTGGAATTTTTTGTCCGTATGCGATAATTTCTTACTAAATATCAATATTACTTGGAAATTGTGTACATTAAACAACAAAAATGCTGGCGCTTTTAAGAGGCCTATAACGCGTTTAAAGTGCAGAAACAGGTTAGCAATATAAGGTATAGACTGGCTCGTGTGTTAACAATCGTGTCGCATTTATGCGTCAGGAGCGAAAACGACATGCAATATTTTAGTCGTTTTTTTTATGAAGCTTGCCCAAACTTTTAAAAGTTTTTAATGATCAATTAATTTTCATAGAACATCCTTGTTAGGTCTGAGTCCATACTACATGTTATTTATATTTTCAGTTCCAGAAAATAATAATATCCATTCGTAGCTGGTACTCAGTTGTTAGTACTGCGTGTGTATAGTTGGTTTCTACCACGTTATTTTAAAGGTTCAGTAACTACACATATTCATCGGGACAATCTGTAATTCAATTACTGATTCGTATGTGTTAATTAATTAACTGACTCTTCCAGAACTGCCCTAAACTTGTTACAAAATGTGAGTATTACATGTGCCCCTTTCCTCAACCAGTTCTTAGTGTATCAGTGTGATGTCAGTTGGAAGTAGATAAAAGTAAATGATCAAATGTGCGATAAAACGTTCATTTATTTCTTCCGTGCATATTTCTTACTTGTTGACGAATTCAATTTCAGTCAAGTCACGACTCTGGAATATGAGTGGCGTTTCGGTAATACGTTTATTTCAGCAGTTGTTTGTTGAAGCAACGTCCCGACACCTTTAGACTTCGCGTGCCCGGATATGCCGCGGAAAGAAGAGAGAAAACCTGATGGATAATCGATGGATTCTCCCTCGTGTCAGGCAAGGTCTTCGACGGTGCCGAAAAAAACCTGCCTTGGCCCAGGGAAGAGTTTCTGGTCGCCGGGGAAAACGGGATGTTGAGTGTGTGTTGGTTCCTGAGAGAGGGGGGAGGTGTTGGGAATTGTGTGGCAAGGGCAAAGGGGAGGACCCCCCAAGTTGTCGGTTCAGTCGCCATCTTTGTGTCGGAGTTTGCTCGGGCTGCATCCGCCAGCCACGACCCTGACCCTGTGCCCTCTCCGCAGCCGGGTGGCTTGCGACAACGAAATACACCCGCGAATTAAACGTCCGGATCTTCCGACTTTTGACCCCACGACCCTGACGTTAAAGACACCGCCTCCACAACAAATTAATTTTCTTCTACCCCTCCCATCCTTTTCAGCCATTAGACGGTTTAAAAATAAACACGGCCGCCGTGTCGTGACGTCATAAACATATTAACTTATATAGTTCTGGAGGGGAAGAAAAACTCCCCCAACGCAAAGCCAGAGCTGATAAAAATGTTCCCTGGCAGAACGCCCTGTAATTACGAAGTCTAATGCTCCGCACGTACAGTCGTAATGGGCGTGCTTGTTAGGTAATTCTTGCGCGTGAGCGGTTTTACGAAGCTATGGGCATGCATGGATTTGAAACTTGCAGTAAACGAGGATGGCCGTGGGGGTGGGGGTGTGATGTTTCAGTAATGAAATCCTGAAACAGGGAATAACCATTGTTTGAATGTTACGACTTAATGTTTGGTCGCTCTTATAGCTGAACGCTTTTGACATCAACTTCTGAAGAAAAAAAAAATCATAATTTACACATCTGTTGGCCTATAAAATTATTTAAACTTAATACTGTCAACCTTCTTATCTCTTATCGACAAAAATGTAGCCAATGCTAGAAATACTTATGGAAAAGTAATATCTGTGAACGTATTGATACAACTGTAACGCTATATTTCTTACCCATACAACTGTTTAAATGTTTTTGTTTTATAGTCATTAGTTTAGGAAATGTTGTAATAGTTACCAAAAATTACAATACATGTGCTAGTAATAAAACTGAATCACATTACTAAAGCAGTAATTTCACAAGGTGGATTTTCCGAATTGGTGGAAGTACATTCACAATGAGAAAAGAAAGAAAAAAATAATAAAAGTGTTTTTACTTCTAATGCGGAATGCTCTAATAAAATATAGTTAAAGATGATATGTCGCGAAAATATTTTGTGCCAACACATCCTTTAATACACTGCAGTTTCTTGCAACATGTATGAGTGGGTGACATACGTTTGACACAACGTGATTGTCTGCGGACCAATAACAGGTATCAAATATAACAAAATCGGAATTATTATTGGCTCAGTCAAATATGGTAACAGCTCCTCGTACAAGTGAAAGCCAGTATATTTTTTTTGTAAGCAGAACGTACGTTGAAACCCAGAAAACAGTCAAGTTTTCGTGCGATAAACCATCTTCTTTAAATATAGCAAATAAAAATTAAATTTAACTCAGTTGGTTATTTGAAAGTCTCTCACACTTTCCATGTTACTGCGTGCTGAAACTGTAAGAAATTGCAAATCATTCGAAAATTTCCATTTTAATAAATTAACTTTTAGCAGTGCCAAATTACTAGTAAAAATTTTGCTGTTAAATCTTTTACGCCTTTGTTTTTGTGAAACCTAGTTTTCCTCTTTGAACATTTACTATTTTCACTGTAATTTTATGTTTTACATATTTATTTAGCAAAAAAATCAATACGTAACAAGACATTTAAATATTTCGTTTTCCACAAAATTAATAGTTCAGAAAACTACGATTCCGTGGTAATTTAATGAATTTTTATACTACGGAAATTCAATTCAATAACATAAAAATATACTGACTGGATTCAGTTTCTTGGACGTACTCCATTGCAAATTGAAACTGAATCCAGTCATGCACTCTCATTGCACAGTTATTTCAAAGATCATATAAAAATATACTGTTGTGCTCCATAGCCTACATTTTCTGGAACGTCAATGACAATATGTGTACCGTTTTTTATCATCTGGTTTGCCTTTTTGAAAGAAACGTGACGTTATCATGTGACAAAATATTAAAATATCTAGGCATTTCTTCTAAGGCTTCCAGAGATATTCGCAGCACATAAACAGCATATAAATGTAATTAGGTCGTATTTTAATTCCTATGAACTTGCGTGTAGATTTAAAAATACTGAAGACGCCAGACGTTATTTTAGATCATTTAAAACGAATTTCATGCATAATAAATGCTCTATTCTGTCGGCATAGTTAGTGTTTACAAGCAAATCTAAAGCCAGGTGACCACGACCATAAATTAATTTTACTATGTATGCTGTGCACGCGAGTTAAAACTATTATCAGTCATCAAGTCTGCCAGTTCGCATTTTGCCCAGTCTGACATTTGTGTAGTTGCGAGACAAGAACTATCGACTGGAGTAACTTTTATAAGGTATTAAAACGTGTAGATATATCTACTGCAAAGTAATATTAAGTTTCTTCTTCATTTCGAGTCAACTGCAGAAGAAAACAACTTTATGCAAAGCTGGTTGTAAAACGAGTTAGGTACTTCTCAGAACTTGCAGTTTGCGAGAAAAAAAATACAACTGAGATGAAGAAGTGTCCGCTGAGAGCAAAATAGCCACGTGTAAAAACACAAATGTATTTTTTAAGAAAAGTTACTGTTACGTTCATCTTATGAGATCTTTTTTAGACGAACGGCATGGAAGAGGGACTAATTAGTAATAATAAATAAATTTTAGTATTCTTTCTTTTGACATTAACGAAGTACGCTTGGCTTATAGTCCAGTTATCATGTACTCGATACCGCGGAAGACTTGTTTTTACTGTAAATGTCCCGAATGAGTTATTAAAAGTCCATACTCAGAAAGTATTCGGAATTGTCAGATAGTTGTTACCTAAGGTTTAATAAAATCGCCTTAATTGCGGTTATGTTGCAGGCATTAACATTCCTGACACAGAAAGCTGTTATTTCTCAAAATTATTCAATTAAAATCAGGATACTGAAACTTATATTTTTGTAAAATTAAAGAAATGACACGAAAACGGAGCCGCATACTTATTAAATTCCATTCAATGTATTACACGTAAATAGTAAACCGTAAACATACAATTACAGGCGTGCAAAGAACGTGATAAAAATTGAAATTGTTTTAAGTTCAGCCATAATAGCGCTTTTAAAGTAATATTACTTAACGTTTCTTTGTATAGGAAATAGCTTATACAAGTGAGAAATTTTAGCAAAATATAATTTTACTGTGTGCTTTGAAAATCCTGGAAATATTTTGAAGTAAAGCGAAAATTTTAGTTACATCAAACTAATTTTGGTTTTCTGCTGTCATTTATAGCGCTAATCGTTTTAATCCACTTTGTACTGAATACGCCTCAAGCCCTGTGTTATTATTTCGAACAGTATCTTCAGAATGATACGTTAACGAAAAACCTTTTTAAAACGGTCATGGGTTAATGTGTATTCAATGAGATATATTCACGTTACTGGTGTCGGAGAAAAACTTTCTGCGCCAGTTTGTGCTTCGTCGTAAGCTACAATTCACAGATGCATACATGATATTCGTTTACTATACATTTCCCCTCCTACCTTATAGCTACCTATAGGTCAGGAAAGGAATCCTGGCCTCTTATTCTCGAGAATATTCAAAGGTATTAGCGTGAAAGTGTTACAGACTCAAGGTTCCGGCAACGACCTATACGTTCCAGTAATGGACTAATTAACGTGTCGGTCTCTTCTGGCTCGGCAGTAAATACGGTACAGGTCACGAGAGCTTAAGGAGACCACAGTCCACGCATACGATGATATTTCCTGCTTCGCCTCAGCTTAAGACTTCTACAAGTGCCTGTATCATGCAGCATTTTAAAAGCTTCTTGTGATGGAGACAAGGAACAAGTTTCCTTTCGGTACAGATGTTACATGCATGGTGTTATAGCCGGCGGGGGACCGTACAAGCTGTAGGTCAGATCTCACGTGCGATACCGCACCCGGTATTTATCAACCCGCCTTGCGATTTACATACCACATTATAACTATCTAATTTATCCACCGTTCCTAGCATTTAAAATGTTGAGCAGGTTCTCGGTGATGAGATTTCAGACGTATAACCAGGCATTCTGCCAGATGTTCGTTTCATGGCTCGTTGAATAAACGCTGCAGCTACGCAGTTTGCAGTAAGAAAAAAGTGTTCAAAACATCGCCAACAAGAGCTATTCAAGTCAGTATGTGATAACAAATAATGACTGTATTTAAGTTGAGTCTGTGGCAACAATGATGTTTAATAACGTTGTTAAATTAAACCAGTAATTTTAATAAAATTAAAATTGTTGTCACATAATACCTTCAAACATTATAAAATAATGTTCATACTTTCATCAATCATTAAAGTTTTTGTATTTAGTATATTAATTCTTACTTACTTGTGAATAATATATCTTAACGATATTAAAATCTTTCCCGTAATTTTGTAATTTATTTAGCATTTGAACAAATTTTATAACCTAAAATGTTTCAACTAACATGTTTAAAATTCTAGCGAACTGGAGCAGTGGTAAACATCTTCAGGACTTGTTCCTTATCCTGGGTAGGTTATTCTGATTTTTTCCCCGGGGTTTTCTGAAATCATTCCAAAATCGGCGATGGCTCAATTTTTTCAAGCTGGGGGTGATTCATTTCCTGTTCCCTCGCTCTTTCCGAGTTGTTCACTTACTAAGAACTGTCCCAGACTCTTAAAAGTGCCAACAAAAATATCAAATACCTAAGAGTATTTAAATATATTTTAATAATTTTCTGATATCTTAAACTCAAATATTATTCACGATAGATATTAAACAATTTAAGCAGTTTTGATAACAGTTCAATTTAAATAAACAAAATATTAATATTCTTAGTTCACAGCTCAAATGTGTTCAGTTATGTTTTATGTTATTTCATAATATATTGTTATGTAAAACATTCTAGCGTACAGAATGTTTACAGTGAAACGTTAGTAATACAAGAGAAGATTAGGATTGAACTGCATTTGAAAATAAAAGTACATTTACAGTTATGTATTCGGTGCCATACATTTTTCAAATGCTAGCAAATATATTGGACGTAAAGTTATCTCACATGCTATGAAAGTAACTACACTTGTGTTTAAAGAAATTACTAGCGCAAAGGTAAAATTCGTGACTAAAATATGGAAAATAAATAATCTTAAGAATAATCAACCTGCAAGATAGTCATGTCTACATGACCTGTTTGTGTATAACTTATGTCTTACCGAATAGCTACTAAAATAACTGAGCTCAATAAAAAAATAAATATATTTACTGTTTAGCAGTTTTTCGTTTACCGATGCGTCACGTATTTTCAAAGCTTTATTTATTATGACTAGAGACATGAACTTTTCGCGAAAAGAAATTTGCCTCACTTTGTGTCAGTGACTTGTGTGCACGTCTGCAGACTTGCTTCACGGTCAGAGATTGGATGTTTTGACATTTGTGTGTCATGGGGTTTTACGCGCAAATCACAGACGTGTGGTGTTACAGTAACCTTATTGTGATTGGTACAGTCAAATGAGAAACGTCACAGTTCAAAGGCACGCTGCCAATATCTATGAAGCAGAACTGCAGACGTGCACATAAGGCACTGGAACAAAGTGGGGCAAAATTCTTTTCGCGAAAAGTTCATGTCTCTAATTTTATGACATATTAAGCAGTTGCTTTATTCGGAGTATATTACGTTATTTGTACTAGGGCTACATTAAAATATCATCATACATATGCAATACCTAAAAAACTCTTGATTTACACAATTCTCATACGTAAACGCATCTCGGTATTTTATACTCAAACAGACAACGTTATAGGAAACAGCCACTTGGAAATGATTGTACCTTCATGGAAAAACTGATACGTAATGTCAGATACGCTACTTATGTACCAAGTGCAACAACACAGCATGATACGCTCAGAAATATGCGCATTAATTTTCTGCGGTTGCGTGTTAAATAAGAAACGTTTGGTATGGTGTACCGTAATTTTCCACAGAAAGTGAATCAAATAATGTTTATTTTCTCACGGCCATGCAATATTTAAGGACCCCTTATTTTCGCGAAAAGAATTTTGCCCCACTTTGTTTCAATGACTTACATGTACAGTTCTACTTCATGGTTATTGGCAGTGTGTATTTGTGAAGTGATGTCTCTCATTTGACTTTGCCAATCACAATAGCGTTACTACAACTTCACAAGTCTGTGATTTTCCAGTAAAACCCCAAGACACGTCAGAGCCAGGACGTCCAATCACTGATTATGAAGCAGAGCTGCAGATGTGAATGCAAGTCACTGAAACAAAGTGGGGCTAAATTCTTTTCGCGAAAATAAAGGGTCCCTAGCAAAATTTCCTTTCTATCAATAGTACATTTAACCTTTCGTTTCAAGGCAGGGATAAACAAGCGTTTCATTTTTTAATAGTTGGTAATATTCATTTTCATACTAACAGTAAACACTTGTATACAACGCTTTACCTAACATATTTTGTGAAGTTGGAAAACGTGTCCTGTTATAATGTGCGCATGAGCTTTAAAATGTATCATTAAGCCACTTCACTATTTGACGAAGATTTTATGTATAGATTTATTTACGTTGGCGTATAAAATAGAATTTCGTAATGAAAAACTTAAAAAACAAAATTCACTTTTTCAAAATTACCAATATTTCAACTTAAAAATACGCAGTGCAAAATTGTTTAAAAAACGAGAAGCATTTTGTAAAGTCCAGTTTTAAAACATGCCTCCAAAGTAGTCATTTAGTAAAAAGAATATAAGTAAAAATGGAAATTTGATTATTATATTAATATCAACCATTATGTTGTCCTAGATAACAAAGCTAAATTAATACCTAACAATAAAGAAAACATCGTGCCAGCTAATAAAAAATTGTTTCTCATGGTGAAGTAATTGTTGCTTCGTCTAATCTTGCGCCTGTGAAGTCGTAGATGTGTAGGCCCTATAAGTCCTCTGCGTAACCTTGTCTTCGTCAATTTTATGTTGTCTTATTTGTATTGTCTTCTTTGGTATTTAGTACGGCTTTTCGTTACCAAACTTTATTTATTTGCCTTTAATTGTTGTATATATATTTTTTTCTCAAATGAAGTCATAGTACAGTGCCTTGCTACACTCTCAAATGAAGCTAAATGTGGTTTAATGATACGTGTAATAACTAGAGATGATGGTTTAGCACGGGAAAATTTGACTGTTTGCTGGGTTTCAACGCATGTTCAGCTTATGGAAAGATGACTGGATTTCGCTTGTACGTGGAGCTGTTGCCCTAAATGAACTAAGCCAATAATAATCCCGCTGTTGTAATGTTTGATGCTTATTATTGGTCTGCAGACAGCTACGTTGTGTCAGACGTATATCACCCAAGCGTAATTGTTGCAAGAAACCACAGTGTTTTCAAGGATAAGATTGCACCAACAATTTTCGCGTTATGCCGTCTTCTCTAGTAATTACCTCTGTACGAAATTATAAAACCCAATACTCATATTGGTAGAAAATTGATATGTGTTGTTTCTTAAATGACTGATTCATACACATACACATATATACCTATTTATTTATATATTTATTCATATGTGTGAGATTGTTTCTTACATAGTAATCCTAGTTGGTTTTCTTGGCACGACAGCGCTCTGCAATTTTATATGTTCATGATAGTCATTAAACTTCTATTGCAAGAATCTTTCCGACAAATTATAAAATTGTATATCTAGTTTGTTACTACAGTTGAAATGAGTTCCAGAAATATTACGTTTCAGCGTAAAACCGGAATGTAGGGCTTGTTTAAGATAGACAGTTTTTTTTTCAAGGTAAAAATCCTGTTAACTTTAGGCCGTATGAAATGCACAGGCACGAAAAACAGATCCCGTTCAGAAAAAAAAATGTACGCGCCGAAAGCTACAAAATTGATGAGCCCTGTTGGCACGAAGTAGGGGTTCTTTTCTCTTCTGTCTCTTTCTTGTCTAACAGGTTCACTTTAATCTTGTGAGAGAGTGCCTCCAGTCCAAATAGAGAAGTTGAAGAAGACTACACCTACCTGCTGTACTCCGGGGAATGAGGGCAACTCTAGGGAACTTATCACGCCGTGGCATGCATCTAATCTAGTTTAATGGAGGTGGGCGGTAGCTGACGGGGGCTGGGGCACGTTGTGTATCTGGTAAACTCGTGGGAAGAGAAGCTCTCTGCACTCCGGGGAATACGGAGAAGAACTCTTGAGGAAATGACTGTGCCGCAGATAGAGCCGCCTGCGAAATGTGCTGCGGGTTTGGTGCAAGGTGAATGATGATCGAAGGCAAAGGAGAGTCTTTCGTATAGTGTCTTAGAGTGCCTGTATTCTTTACTGTGTAACACAATCGAAAATCGGATAGACAAAAAAAATCAAGTTAATTAACTAAACAATATTGGGGTTCAGAGACATGAAAAATTCGCGCTTTCATTTGAGAATTAGCTAGAATTCCAGGAACTATAAGTTTGTATCACTTTTGCAATTGGCTTTTGTCTTATTTGACACCTCCTGGATGTCTCTGAGCAAATGATGAAAATGTAACTAATACAGACCTATATCACTTTAACAGCAAGCAGCTAATGAGCATATGCTGTCTGCGTCAGTTCACAAATATTCTTGCAGGCTAGCCTAGAGGTTAGTGAACCCGCGAATTTTTCCAGTCTCTTGGTAATGTGTAGAGACGATGGTACATCGCGAAAATGTTTTGTGCCAACATTTCCTTGAAAACACTGTAGTTTCTTGTGACATGTATGATTGGATGATATACGTCTGACACAACGTAGCTGTCTGGAGACTAATAATAGTCATCAAATATTACAATGGCGGGATTCTTATTGGCTCAGTCAAATAGGGTAACCGCTCTAAGTACAAGCGAAAGCCAGTAATCATTTTATAAGCTGAACTTACGTTGAAACCTAGCAAATAGTCAAGTTTTCCCGCGATAAACCATTATCTGTAGTAATGTGTAAAAATTTACAATTTCTGATCACTGCAAGAAAGTTAGGCGAGTCTTCAAGAGTCAACGAGTTCAGTGCGGAAGTGGATCTTTATTTTTTCATGGTAAAAGTGCACAGGTTGGACCGTGTCATGTTTTCACTAATTTTTTTTTAATTCGTCTCATTTCCTCCTACCACGTTTAATAAAAGGCTGACAACTGTCTTGAAAAACATAACATGAATGTAACTTCATGTTTTTCATGGTTTTTAGTTTTATGTGCTAAATATAGGTTTTAAATTAGTGTAGGGACAAATGATTTGAAATTGTAACCACAGTCATAAAGCTTATAACACCCTAGTATGCCGTACCTAAGTACTTTTGGACGAGAAAACTTTTACTTCGGACAAGAACGTCATTGGCCTGATAAATAAACGGACCAACGGACATCTTATTCCTGTGTTTCTTCGAGGTTGCTCAAAACTGGTACATAGCGCATGTGACTTTGTATTCGGATCGGTTAAAATGACCATCGATTTCACGTGCCATTTATCTTTAACTCTTGCAGCAAGATCGGCCCCTCCAAACTATTATTTGTTCATGCAATCGTATCGTGTTCCTTTCCATATTTTAGCTTGTTAGTGACAACTGAATGTATCGTAGTTTTTCATCACTTGCGTGTGATCTAATTTACTTTTTGTTTACACTACAAAAGGAGCGACTGCAGCGCCCTTGTATGACATAATTGCAAATTCTATTGTATGACATTTTATTAGGTATTGATACCATCATTCGATATGATCAATTACGGATTTTCTCTGCAATCAATTTTTTTCAGACTGCGGAAATTTTTATGGCAATAAGAGTAATGAGGTGAACCACATCTGAAATCCGTTAATAAGAAACACAACATCAAAATTAGTTTCTTACATTGTACGTTTCGTACTTTTACACCACCAATTTTAAATTACATGCTCGTCACTTATGGTTCCTAATGTAACCGGTTAGAAATTATTAACATATGAAATATGAGACGTCATAACCTACGATATCTGTGCATCTGAAATATTGAAATACCGTGGAGTGCGTGCAGACGATGGTCTAATCATTATATTGTCATCCAAGAAATTATAAGCGAATCGCAATTTTTAACCTACAAGAGCCCACTCCCAAGCCACTGATGTAACGTAAGTCATTTTTAAAAAGTTTCGACATTTCTATTGGCGCTATTCTCTCTATGCTAAGCGTGAACGGAATACAATTGGACGTCGTCTAGCCCACTATTCGACAACGGTAAAAATTATTGCCTAAATAGTACACTACAGGTGGAATGAAGATTGAACTTAATAATTTATCTCATGTATCGAGTGATATACTACGCAAAATTTGATTGATTACTCTATTACAACGTAGGTTAGACTTGCTCTTAGTTTTTTTTTGTTACTGGTGTGTTCTCATTTTACTAAGCCAATGGGAAGTATCGTACACAGATAGAGAACATTGTTTATTCGCCTGCATATCGTCTAATCGTTTCACATATTCGTTTTCCAACACAGTGTTTTGAAGACTATTTTGGTTTAATATATTTTTGTTGTTTTTACCTGTGTCTACTCGTCTATTAAGGTACCTGTACCGAATATGGCCCAGTTCTCAACATGCGGCCCACTATTCGCCATTGTGTGCTAATGCAGATATCGATGTGGGATCGATACACTTTAGACCCTAGTATGAACTTACATCATCCATAAATATCTGTCTTACATCATCCATGCATTATATTAGTAATATAATTAATGACTTAAGCACACATGACTTATGAATCTTAAGGGGACTATACTCCGTACGGATACCTTACTTTCAAGAGACGAGAGTTGCTTTCTGGCTTGCCTTAGGACAACGCGCAAGTTATTAAATTAATCAATCGAAGATCCCTGGTTGACATAGGCCTAGTACCTACAATTTAGATAAATTGTTTGTCCCCTCAGAAAAATATTTCGTGGTACTTTTCAATCCATCCACTATATGAGTCCGTGTACATCACCGACCCAAAAAGAAAGTATTGCGAGCTCCTTTGCCAAAATCGTGGGGCAAGAAATGGAACGAGGATTATTTAGCACTAGCTGTCTATAACCAAGAATTGAAATCTATACAATGACATGCCGCATACTTTCAAGAATTGATCCTACTTAATTAATCTATTTATTATGAAAATTATTAATTTCATTGCAAATTATTGTTATTTATTATTAATAATTAATTATTTGTAGGAAAAATATGACACAAAATTGGTAAGAAGCCAAAAAAAAAAATGTTTATCTGATCGCTACCAAACTTCACAGTATCACCCGCAGGGCTAATCTGAAGATTGCCTGAAAAATTCATCAAAATCGCTCCAACCGTTTTGGAGTCCATAGAAAACATACATATACACGTAGATATTATATATATATATATACACACACATATATATAGAGAGAGACAGAGAGAGTGGAGATCAGACGGGCGTACGAGCACGTACCAAGTACTCTCTACACTGGCGTTATGACAGTCACTAAAAGTCAACAACTCTGGCTGATGACTTCGTACTCTCAAGTAGTTAAGACACATAAAACGCTAAGTCGTAGTAGAAAAGACTTTAAGTAGTCTACGTTTCTCGTTCTCGATGTACAGAAGCATTTACACGAGTTTCATCTTCCCAAGAGATACCTCCGTATTTTTCCAGGCGGGAGAAACTAGTTCGACCAGCTTATTCCGATTTGGGCATCCAAACAGACTTATCTGTTTCCCCGGGGAAGCGTAGTTTATACATTTTAGTGAGCTTATTCCCGTATTCCTTTCCCTCGTCCTTACAGAGCGACGAGAACCTACATGACTGGAATGCAGATGATGTGGGCCGCGTCGGGGAAACTTCAATTTACGTGAGATCGTCGGTTACGGATTGTCAGGTGCGGTAAGGGCGTAAAGGCGACATTCCCATGCTGCGGCAGACGGGTGGAGAGACGAGCAGAGTATCCCGCCGAAGAAGGTAACGGAGATCCACCGACACGGACTCTAGCGCACCAGAATCTCTCGTCCAAGCCGCGGATTTTCATCCGATCGACTCCAACTATCGACGCTTTTTAGCAACTGCATTTCGGCGAGAAATTTCCGAGCTATTTACTCCTCCCTCAGTGTCTCTTACGAAAATATTTCTTATTAATTTAATTCACAACAAAATGGTTTACAAAGACCACATACTTTCTGAAGGAAGTCGGTGTTAATCCGAAAATTTTGTAATTCAAACAAGTATTGGTGACAATTAGATTGGATTGGCAGGACTTAACTGTATATACTGTCTTTTTTATAACTTTAGTAATATTTGGCAGCTACTTATTGGCAATCATTGTTAATATGTTAATATGTTAATATGTGTGTCACAACGCAGGACAATAATACAACACCGAGAGTGAGAAAGACACCTCTGGTTAATTTTAGAAAAATGTCTTGCAGCGTGACACATAAACAAAATATTGAAGTGTATTGCCCACAAATATTTGTCAAATTTACTGAAGATACATGAAACACAGTAAAATTTTAATAATGACGCAAGAGAACGTGGTCTGCATCACTCGCGAGGTTGATATGTGAGAATGTATTAGTCAGCTTTGGCAGTATTGTGCCGTGACAAACTGCACTTCAGAGTTTCATGTATAGGCCTACGTCTAACAAGCGTCATTTATTCATTTAGTAATACCGCTCTACAAACCTAAGTGTGTCCTCGGAAAATATGCGAACTACAGCAGTCCCCTCCTTCTCTCTTACATACCAAACCCTCATACTCTCCTTAGTCCCACTACACCCTCCCAGCCAATAGCGAGTAAGTAGTCTGGCCGTCGCGACAAGCAGTGAGTACAGTATCGTCAGCCAGAAAGTGACAACCAGTGTGTAGTTGTCCAGGTCGTGTAGTTTTGCACCGCGCATCTACAAGGTATATTACTGTGACATACAAAATGCATAGTAGCAAACGTCGATGTGACAGGAACTGTGTGTCAGGTACGGGAGTTTGTTTGCACCGAGAGGATGTAGTGGTTTATCGGTAGATAAGTTTGAAAAACATAAAAGCAAGAGATGTCACTTGATAATACATTTTCGTAGAGCAAACATACTGTCGATCGCATACTTGTCCCATAACAACAACTTATATTTTGCTAGTAATAGCTACTGTCCCCAGACGTCGCACCATTGTAGCATTTCAATTAATTAGGTTTCTTCTTGATATCTATAGATCATTATTATCATATGCGAACGACAAGTTTAATTAACATTTATTTTACGCTACATGTCATGTGATTAGGAATGTAATGCTTTTTGTTTATTTGTATGACAAATATGTGTGATATTTCTCGTATTTTTTGTATTATCCATTAATTTGTGAAATCAGATGGGACGACGTATACGTTAAACTGATCAATTCATTCATGCTTGTTTGTTTTTATTTAGTTCAACATACTTTAAGAAATGAAAAATAAAAATGTTTTTCTAGTTACGTCGGTTGGTAATGGAAATATGAACCATTTTGTAAAAGTCGGAGGTTAAGTACTTTTAACGGGCTGTCGGGGGAAAAGCACATGGAAAGGAGACGTACGTTTGGGAATAAGTACCACTGTTGGTTTCTACCAACCACAAAAACTTTACTTTTCCCAGAATAATTCCTGATAAAAACCTTTATTTCATGGGTTGCACAGGCCTGTTAGACCTACTGCAGAAGGTCGCTTACAATATGAATGGAGTGAACGTGAGGGCACAAAGACATTCCTCTCTACTGTTTTCACGCGGCGACCTCGGAACACTACCGCTCTTACCCCCCTTACCAAGGACTATACTTACGTTTGTCAAGCAGTATTTCAGTAAGGCGAATTTATTTCTTTCGTCGTAAACTATGTGTAGCAGACAAAATTTATCTGTGAAGAAAAGAGCAAAACAGCGTGAGCGTGCTCGAATCGTAGTCTATAAACCAAACAGAACAAACTTGGGCATACAGAATCTAACTATTTTTTTTTTTTGTTAAGAAGTCAACACTTTTAAGAAAATATGTCCAGTTTTACATATGGAGAAAGGAAAGGCACGTTTTTGAAACATAAATTTTTGTTTGCTTTAGCAGCTAATATATGAGCGTTTCCAAAATCTCTAAAGACATATTTGATTCACGATGTTGCGTATTCGTAACTCAGCTTCGTCATTTACGTGTGTGTAATGTTAAAACTAATGTCTATGTTGGTTTACTATTTAAATATAACTTCAGATAAACATTCTGGTACCAAGACGAATGTTTAGCGAATAACAATAAGAACCCTGTTTTTGCGCCTTGAGTTACATTTATATTCAAGACTCATTGGTGGTTTTTGTGTTATATTTTATACACGAGTGCTCGAGCAGCTTGAATGATACCTTTCCAAAAGTCCTGTTGTACATTTTAAGTTAACAAGAAGTTCCCAGTACATAACATTAAGAGGCCGTTCCAGTGTTTCAGGTGCATGTATGCAACCCGCATTAACCCCATATAAATTAGGCTAATATTACCTTCGCTATAGCAATACAGTATTAGAGATATCGACATTAGCATAGTGTTTTATGAAAGAGAAAGTCGTTCTTTTTCACGCTTCGTTCGCCTAAGCGAAGTATAAAGAATGGTGGACTGTAAATTTTACAAAAAAATTTGTATTAGGTTTTTAATGTATCCGTTCGTTATGCTAAAATTTGCAGAACGTAGCGAAAATAAGAACAACTGTGTCTTTGATAAAGCGTGAAGAAAATTCTGATATGTGTGATACTCTTACTGCTATAACGAAGGTAACATTAAGTTTGATTCATATGGAGTTAATGCAGGTTGCATACATGCGCCTGAAACCCTGGAACGGCCTCTCTGGGAATTATTGCTCAATGTCCGCCACGTGAAGGGAGAGTAAGAAGTTATATCTAGATACATAAACGTGAGAGGAACTAAACACTAGTTCGCAAATGGAAAGCTGGTAACAAACACTTGGGATGGCAGTCAGAGTTCTCCTTTTTTGAAAGTTGGCTTCTTGCCGAGTTTGCCTCAATGTTCGTCTGTGACCTTGGAATCATAATTTGCTATCACCAATTGGCCTGAATTAGTTTACAAGCCATTTATGTAACATGTGTTAGCGGAGAAATATAGGAGACACGTAAATATGAAAATAAGACACTACGATTGCAGTTTTTTTTAAATTGTGGAACTGGTTCTATCAATTAATTCTGTTGCGGTATGGTAATGAAGGTACTGATGATACGAACTACCGTGGTATGAACTGGCTAGGCAGAGTAATATAATACCCACTAACTTAGCACATGCTTGAAAAATACACCTTGCAATAGTAGTTGATAACTTATGGTCGTGTTTCAAGAGAAACGGAACTACACGCGACCATACACTACGAGCACATGACATTGTCATGACTGCAAGAATCAACCAATCAGAAATTTTTGCTATTACCGAATCGTATTACAGGAAAACTAGTTCCTTGAAAAAGCCGAGTTTCTTTCAGACTGGTGCCAATAACTCAAATATTTTTTAACCAAAAGTTTTGAAAAAATTTGAGTCAATGTGCACACACACGATGCACAATATTGTGGACGCGTTTTTTAAAATAGTGTACCATTCGCCAGCAAAAAAATAATATCCTTCATTTTTGCTTATTTTCACGACGAAAAACGTGGTACTTTGGATAATGAAATCTAAAAAACCGTTCAGTATAATTCTACAAAAAAATTCCACTACAAATTATAACATATAAGTGTCAAAATTGTGCAGCTAAATTTTGATGTGAGTATTAGGTAGCAATAAAAAAATATTTTCGAAATCAATGCAAAACTCAGTAACAAGGCCTTAACGCTTCTACCTAGATGTATACCTGCACCATCTACTGATCTAACAGTTCCACAGACAACTCAGTCACTCTTTAGCGCCACCTCCCTTCAAACACATCCAAGTTTGGCGGTTGCAGTTTTAAATTTGCTTTTCATCTCAACTCACAAGTACCTTAAATCATTGTATAACGGCAAAGCGAATAAAAAAATTACTATGACTACGACAACTGACGAGCACACTTACTGAACACTACCAGGACTTGATAATGTGAATTTGATTGATATTTTTAAATGTTTGTTTCAATGGGAGTTTACAATTAGAATTTATTAGTTTGTGGACATACGCCATTGCTCATGTTTTGTTGACCAAACTTGTATTGAAATACGAAGTGAATTTTATTTTTACGCGAGAAAGATTTTTCAAGTGTTGGTGTCTAGATTAAATTTTGTGTGTAATTATACGATAGTGAATTACTTGTATCTAAACTTCTTTATATGAGTTTATGTGTCATTTCAAATATAATAAAAAAACGTTCTTTTTTTTTCTTCATGTGTCTATAATATCTTCCGTACTTTCATCGTTAGCAAAAAAAAAATATTATTTGTCTTAATCCTATCAGTAAAATTAGTAAAATTGCACTTAGCATACTGAACGAGGGAGTGCATTACTTGACCAAAATTTTTATTGATATAATTTGGGCGATATAGTTTTTCTTTCCTCAAAGGAAATGTCTAGAATACTTTCGAGACTTCACAAACGTTTTACAGGCTTGTCCAACATTCTTGCTACCCATTCTATTTCTGAACTACCTAAGTTTAAATTCTGTATTTACCATTTACATATGTTGTATAAAATAAGACAAGTAAGACGTAGAGTCCGTAACAAATTCCAGCATGGCTTTCCTTTGCTCTGTTAGGTCTCCTAAATCAAGCTTCACGTCATCCATAAGGTTCGTGACTTGTAACGCAGCAGCCTATTGTATTGGCTCCACGTCTTATTGTAAGTCGCGCCCTTTCATTCTTGTAAGAACGTACGGAATGTCACTTGTGGATATGTCAAAGATTCCTATCTGTTATGTCGTATCGATCGTGCAGAGGTTCATTTGCGTGAATTTGAGGTTAGTAAAAGAATTTCTCGCACAAAGTTTTAATTGAGGTAGATAATATATATTTCATTGACAATAACAACTCTTCATTTAGATTTTTTCATACATTGTGTGATACCCAATAGCTACCTGATAATATGGTCAAGAAATCGTGTTACTGGAGAACTCCTCTCTCGACTATTGAACCCTAGTGGCTAACAGATATAGGAGACAACTTGTGTACAGTCACTGCTGAGCACCACTTCCTTTCCCACACATTCACACTTCATTTCTGATAACTAGGGGCCGGGAAATTCATTGATTCAGTGACTCGCATGCTATAATCCATTGTCCTATTCATATTCAAGTCCCGTCTATTTGTTAATTGTCCGTTGTTCCGCTCAGTAGCAGCTAGTGGACAAATGGTCACGGCTTGATTATGCACATGATAGTGTATTCTAGCATGCAGATCATTGAATCCGCGAAGTTTTCCGGCCCCTACTGATAACCGGCTTATATTGAAGCCAGCTGTAAGTGTGTGGTCGACAATAAACACAAAAAAAAACACCTTTTTAAATCTATACGTTTTTGAATATCAGTGTGGAAAAACTACAAAACAAAAAACATAGATAATGGTATTAGGCAACTTTGTGAACGAACGTTTATATTAAGAATGGTTCATTTCGAAAGTCTAATCTATTCAGCATCAATTAAATATACGAGATTTCAAAGTCAGTGATTGTTTTTCAGATATAACTAGAGGCAATGATTTTGGTGAAAATAATTATCCAACATTTTGCTTCAATGCCTCACGTTCACATCTGTAGTCAATGGCAGTGTGCATTCCTGTAGAGGCGTCACTCATTTGACTGTGCCAATGAGAATATCGTCACTGCGACAACACCCGTCTGCGATTTGCGGGTAGATCCCAAATATGTTGAGAGTTATAAACAGTCAATCACTGACCACGAAGCAGAGCTGCAGATGTGCACGCGAGACATTGAAACAAAATTATGCATAATCCTTTTCACCAAAAATCAATATACGTTATCCGAGAATTTTTTTTCTATTTTTCTAAATTTACTTTGAGGAACTTACATTTTAAACGTATTAGTTCAGCGGTGAATGTTGAACAGTGAATGCCCTTTGCACCTCTTCTCTCATCATGAAGACCTAGTCGAAGTTGAGGAAAAAAAATGGGTCGATTTTCAATTAATAGAGACGTGAAATTTTTTCGTTATTTTTTCCCGATTTTCGCGCTAAGATATATAATCCACACTCCGCAACGTTACTGGTAGGAACCTGAAATATTCGCGTTTTCTTTCAGGCACAAGCTAGACGCATCTCCAAAGCAAGACGCCGTCACGCGACTTGATGCGCTGCAAACGTGGTGTCTTCGTCCGACGGCCAGTGCAGCGTGAAACGTGCGGGAGTGTACTCGTAGATGCCTTCGTGAAACTATACGAGTGCCCAGTTTGTTTCAGTGCCCTTACGTGTACATCTACAGCTCTGCTTCATGGTTATTGTCAGAGTGCCTGTGTGAAGTCACGTCTCTCATTTGACTGCGCCAATCACAATAAGGTTACTGGAACACCGCACGTCTTTGATTTGCGGGTAGAACTTCAAGACATGAGAGAATTGAAACATTGAATCACTGACCGAGAAGCAGAAATGCAGACGGTCACATGAGACACTGAAACAAACTGCGGCAAAATTATGTTCGCGAAAAGTTCATGGCAAGAGCAATCGGCCCTTGACTTATTTGACACTTCCAGGAAGTATCTGAGCCAATAAAAAAAATGCAACTAAACGCATGCCCATTTCACTGTGGAAATTAGTAGCTAATGAACATCTGTGATATGCTTGAGTTCACAGATATTCTTGCAGGCTAGCCAACAGGACAATGAACAAGCGAATTTTTCCAGACCATAGTTATTGGCTCCAAGCATTCGTATCGCTGTGTGTCCGCATTACACGTTAGAATGCATTCTACAGGTGACCGTATATCATTGGTTGAAAATTTTCTTCAGGCAATACTAGGAACATGCAAAATTCGCGTTATTTTCTGACAGCTGACTAGACTCCAAGTGACTATAGGCTTGTTCGACGTCTCCCGCTGGCCGATATTGTCGTGACTTGCCGCGGAGAATGCTTACACGGTAGAGAGGCCAATCTTTGTAAAGACGTAACACACCTAAATAACAACACATAAAAGTTCGTGGACAATTGAATCGCAGATTATTCTCTGTTACGTATAGGAAAGTGAAGTTTATTATACTACCAAATTATATTGCGAATTTTGTATGTCTCTAGGCATTACACAGATGCTGTAGAAGTCAGATGAGCAAACGGTAGCTTGGGGTACAGTATGTTTTCATACAAAAACACGAAATTTGCACGTGTGTATCAGTTGAAAACTGACCTTTTATGCGGATCCTAACTCAGAAGAAAAAGAGCAGTCTCACTTGAGATAACCCACAAATAACGCACGCACTTACCTTGCTGCTTGCAACACACGCACTCCCGTAGTTTCACGAAGGTATCTCCGAGTACACTCCTCACATGTCTCACGCTGCACTGGCAGTTGGACGAAGGCATCACGTTTGTAGCGCATCAAGTCGTGACGGCGCCTTGCTTTGGGGATGCTTACAAATTGAAGTGTTGCAAGGTGTCGCGACTATCATCGGCCGTACCCGGTGCAATAAATCCGCGGTCAACCACACGATTTCGTTCGTGATTCAGCACATGAACTACAGGCTGATACAGAAGAAACTAAACTTACAAAAAATTTTTTTTCTGTGCCGTTGAGTTTGATGGTTATGTCAGATAGCAAATTAGGAACAACACTGTTTTCAGTGACGTAGTGTGAGGTGTTCCGTTGCTAAGGTATATCGCGAATGTTGTGCCAACATACGCTTGAAAACACTGTAGTTTATTGCAACATGTATGATTGGGTAATGTAGTCTGACATTTTTTTTTTTTTTTCGTGGCCAGGGCCGCGCAAAGTAGAACCCATTTTGTCTCCCTGCAACCACACCCTTTCTGGGTAATGCAGGGAGAATAGGTTGCCTTTTATTTATATTATTTTTATTGCTTAATATATTTTCGGCCATTCTTGTATAATGTGAATTACATCATCATATACTTTGCAAATTCTGCAGAAGGGTGACTCAACTAAATTACTAAGACAATGTTAAGTTAATATTCGGTAGCAATTGATGCTAACTCTGCTGTAGCAACTTCTGAACGCTGTAAGATTATTTGACCTATTCTGAGTCTGGTGATTTCAGCAGCCATAGTCTACTCTTTCAAATTCCATAGACCTATAACAGGCATCAAATATCACAACAGCTGGATTCTTATAGGCTCAGTTAAATAGGGCAACAGCCGCACGTACTAGTAAAAGTCAGTAATTTTTTGGTAAGCATAACATACGTGGAAACCCAACAAACAATCACGTTTCCCCGCGATGAACAATCATTTCTAGCAATTAGTAAGGAAAATAAATTTTTGAGAATTCAATGACTTGCATGTTAGAGTCAACTATCCTATGCATGATCAAGCCCCAACAGTTAGTCGATACGCTGCTAGTTGGTGGAGCAGGAAACAATGAACGAATAGACGTGACTTGAGTATGCATACACATCTCATCTGAACAATATTTAATTACTCTACTATCTAATTCATCGTAACCAGTAGAGCGCTTAGTTTTTAGACCTTTTATTATTGTCTTAATTTTGAATAGTGTAGTTGGT
The DNA here is from genome assembly GCA_003012365.1 of Medauroidea extradentata. Lineage (NCBI taxonomy): Eukaryota > Metazoa > Arthropoda > Insecta > Phasmatodea > Phasmatidae > Medauroidea > Medauroidea extradentata. Next base: position 24,313 of record PNEQ01037127.1, read on the forward strand.
GAGATCATAATGCTTGGATACTTTGAGCAAAACAAGGGTTTTAAGTAGTCCATCGGCTTTTTGACTTTTTTGTTTAAAGATACCATGTTAAAATAGTGACAACAGAACAGCTTGGTTATCGGTACTATGTAAACTGTTCCTTCAACAATGTTTTGTAGAAGTTACACAGAGCCTTGTTGATTTTACACACCAGATGGTAACTTCTACAGAACAGATTGTTGAAGAAACAGTCCAGATGGTACCGACAAACAAACAGCTTCGTTGTCCCTATTTTTACAGAATTATGGTAACTTCAACATTACATTTTTCTCAGTGTACGACAATGGATTCTAGCGTGCGGGTACAGAATATTTAGGAATACAGAAGTGAAATAGTCGGCAGGAAGGCGAACTCAGTCACACACGCCAGCAAAATGGCTTCCCTGGCCAGCAACATGGCGGAAACACCTACTGCCAATCAGCGTGAGGCAGCTGCTCTGCTAGTCGGCAGCCAGGCCAATAGGAAACCTGTAGCAACACGCAGGAGCCAAACAGACACGGGGCTGGAGTCTACAGCCTCGGGCAGCCAATAAGCGGCAAAGTTCGCCTATATCAAAAGAGCCGCCACGTCATTTCACGTCTGTATTACTATTTAGTCTGTGGTGCGGGTCATCGGATTCGCGAAATTTTCCTGTCCGCAACAATAACTATACACAACACTGAACTGTCTACGGAACCATTGTACAGGTATAGGCAAGCGTACTCCACGGCCAGTAACGTACAAGAGGTAAGATACGAATAGTACTCCAGTTATACACCTATGCTATGTGCTCGAAGCGTACATACCCGCCGTACGGTAAGTTTATACCTTTAGAAACGAACTGTTAAAAAAAATTACTAGGAATACTTACGTTATTACCATACAACTAAGTAAGCAAATGAAACAGCAATACGATGAGGTAAATAAGTAAATGTATTTTTTATTGTTGCGCGTCCGCGAGTATGAAAATTGTTCGCAATAATTATTTTAAAAGTGAGTTAAACACGTTTGTGAAACGACAGTTGGAGGATGGTTGGGTTGGCATTGATGTTGTAGAAATAGTTCTTCTGTATATTACGAACAGCGGGTAAAATATTAAAAATTGTTTGATGGAATATCTACATTATGTGTTCGTTTTCAGGAAATGAAATATATTTACATTTAGCATACGCGACATTATTTTAGAGGCGATGTAGTTAGTGGTGGCGGATGAACAATGCACGTCGGCTTGTAGTGCAGCCTTCAGCCTGGCAATGTTATTGTTGACGTTTGGTGGAAGGATACATAGTTGGTGTGAAAACAGATCCAAGCTAGAAGCAAGGCTTGCGGGAAGTATCAAGTTACCGTATGGCGGGTATAGTCAGAGCTAATACCTAGGCACAGGAAGTTTTTGCGAAAATATTTTTTGTACCAGATTGTTCCAGTGCTTCACGTGCACATATGAAGTTCTACTTCGTAGTTATTGGCTGTCTGCATTTGCGCAGAGTCGTCTTTCATTTGACTGTGCCGACCAGAGAAAGGTTAACTGCGACACCACACGCTTGTGATTTGCGGATAGAACCAATGGCTATGGGAGTTAAAACATCGAATCATTGCCACGAAGCAGAGCTGCAGGCATGTACATAAAACATTGAAGCAAAGTAAAGCACAAATGTTTTTCGCTAACACTTTCTATTCCTTCTAACACCTCACGTCTTGAAATACTACTAAGGTGCTCCACTAACTGATAGGCGAAGCACTTATGTGCGCCAAACATATGTGTATGGTCATATTGCACTTAAATGTGCACAGTCAAAAAAACTGCAGATTGAGCGAGAGGGATAGAAAGTGAAGGAGGGAGAACTGTGGGATGGAACAAAATAATACCCAGCAATGAACCCACTGGCACACTGAGATGAATCTTTGTTTCCAACCCAAAATAATATGACATTATGGGCATCAACAACACTTTTTATTGGCAACAAAAACTTCTTGCTGTCCCCAGTTTGGCGAAAACCTACAAAAATGTCGTAGCTACTACAAAACCCATTTGATGAGGTTCATATTGGCAAAACATTTTGTGCATACCACTAAACCATTTTTCTGTGAATCATAGTATTGTGAGCAAAAAGGCTACATCATCCACCCAAACCAAAAACAGTAATAGATAAACCACCCGGTAAAAGTCCTTTACGAATTAAAACGCAGCTGTGGGTAGCAACTTTGACACGAAATTTGAATTTACAATATTAGCAATATTTTTTTTCTAAAGTCGTTACATTTATTCTCTACAAAAATTATCAAATTAAAAATGGTTTGTCAATATATCAATAGTATTAAACAGTAAATATAAAAAGTAACTAAAATTAAACATAATTATGTATTACATAATTATATAATTAACGGTGATGTATAATACCGTTCCTACGGTGTTTGTCCAAAACTTCCAAAGTACTTTCCTTCGAACAACTCTCTAAAAACACACACGGAGCTCTGATGTATTTAATACATTTATGAAAAATATGTTTAGAAGTACTATATTTCAAATTCTTAGTTTATGAGATGCAGAGGAAACAGTCCGTCTAAATGACGCATACGAAATTTGCCTTCCTTGATAAGAGTAATGACGTCATTCATTTCAGGCTAGTAGCGCCCAGATCATTGTCTGGCTTGCTACACAGCAACACATTTGTAAGCTGCTATAGACAGAGTTATTTATCATAGATTACTTTCTATACATACCCATAGGTAAATTAATAGCTTTATTTCACTGTCGTTGGCTGGATTATTATAAAATGTTTGAATTAATTTAGCTCTTAGCTTTGAGTCCTTTTTGTTACAATTATTATCATATCTCGTTCTTATTTTGGTTATGTCAGCCGAGTTTGCAAATAAATGGATCTGTGATCAGTACGGCCCGGTAGTTTTCGCGAAAAGATTTTTGCATCACTCTGTTTCAGTGCCTTACGTGCTCATCTGTATCCCTGCTTTGTGGTCAGTGATTGGTTGTCTTAACATACAACGTCACACACGTATTGATCACAGTTATCCATGTACTGATTGGCACAGTCAAATGAATAATAACTCTGCACAAAAACACTCTGCCAATAATCATGAATTTGAGCTGCAGGTGTGCACGCAAGACACTGAAACAAAGTGGGGCAAAAATCTTTTCGCGAAAACTACTGGGCCCTAGTGATCAGTCTCAGGAACGCATTCATAGTACACATACAGAAACGAATGTTTCGTATGCGATATAGCAAGTATTACAATTAAGTAGCTTATTTAAGACTTAAGACACACAAGGCTAACTATTATCTTCGTTTGAAATTTTTATATTAATTCTGTAACTATATGCTTTACATTTTTGAAATCTTCATCAAAGCAACATAAATTCTGCCTCTTTGTAACAGGCTTCGTTTCTTCGCATTGGAGCCAACACACTTCGCGCACATAACATAAAGTTTTAACACAAATTACTAGGTGTCTCGTAAAAGGAACTCATTTAAAGCAGTCTTGGTTTGTAATACAGCGGTAAAACAAAACACAAAGTACTCCCTTGCTCATGCTGGTAAATTCCACAAAACCAACCCCTACTGCGCTACTTAGTAATTTGGAGGTAATGGTCCTGACGTCGACCCCAGTAACGGGTAAACCAGCGGACGCCATAACCGGCGGTGGTAAACGTTAAAGTCCCCAGGGTCGGATATGCCAGAGAGGAAGGGGCGGGAGCTTAAGACGCAAGTTTTATGTGCACCGGGTACAATGACTGACATACAAGGGTGACAGAAGACCAAATACCCCCAGTGGGTAGGCAACTTCACAAGTTTATTAGCCCCTTATTCTTAGGCCACCTTTTCAGGGTAAATTTTTTTTATCGCTTCACCCTACGGAAAAAATATACCGATATTAAAATCGTACATTAGTTACTAAACACGTAAATTATCACGCTTTATTTCATTTGGAGCAAAGAGTCATTCATTGACCTCATACATACTCAGACCGCGTTTAAGATTTACGGCGATATATAAAACGTAATCCTACTCACTCCACAAAGTTTTTTGCATAAAAGACAAGCAATCCTGCAAAATTACGTCCTCTTTTTTTCAGCAGGATCTGATTATTGTACCAGGGTAAAAAAGTTTTACCACTTTCTGGAAACTACACATTTACTCAGGAATCAAGGAATTATGTTCTTCAAGACTCAGAATTCGCAAGTATCAAAATATTTCTCACCGATACACATTTGGATTCTAAAATATTCATAAAATTGTTGTCGTCTGTAGGTACTGCAGTTTGTTGACTACGACCTAACGTAATGAAGTTCTGAAGCTTTATGTGCAATTTAAATAGAGAGAAGGCGATTTATTGTTTACGGTCTGTTTTCCTGCTTAAAACTTAACTATGTTTCTACAATGAATCCAGGACATTTCGTAAGTTGAAATATAAGATTAAAAACACACGACTGGTAATTATAATATAGGTAGTATGTTGTATTACTATAGCCGCGATTTTATGGCGAAAAGATTTTTGCAACATTTGGTTTCGATGCGTCACGTGCACACCTGCAGCTCTGCTACATCGTCTGTGGTTGGATGATTTTACTCTCACTTGCCTTGGCAAATTATAGACGTACAGACTCACAATAATTTATTCAGATTGGTGCAGTAAAATGAGAAACGTGTCTGGACAAAGACACGCTGCCAATAACCTTGAAACAGAACTGCCGATGTGCACGTGAGTCACTGAAACAAAGTGGGGCAAACACGACTGGTAATTATAATATAGGTTGTATGTTGATTACCCTATATTAGTTGAACAACACTGCGTTGGGAGGGGATGAATTGAACTTATATTTTGATCAATACGGACAGTTGATGCCGTAAAACTTTACAAAAATAAAACTTTACCCTTCACCAAGAATATAGCTGCACACAAAAATAATGACTTAAATGAGCCTTGAGTTGGTATATATTTTTTATGTAATATTGCTGACGATTGTATCACAAATGATGTACTCATTTGTCTCTGCAATAAAATTGAATTGAATATACAGCATAATTGTGAACTATTTGAGGAGAGCTATGCGTTGTCACAGTGACAAATCCACAGTTTGTCTCAACATGGTTGAAAACAACAATCTTGCATAGACGGAAAATAAGCAGTGCCTAAACCCGATCTTCGTTAACTTACTGAGTGACAAGCTGCCAGAACGTGTCTTTATGTTGGAAAGGGGGGTACATTCCTCTTACACTCTAAAAAAAATTTGTAAAATGTACAAGGATATTCTTTGTACTTTTACAAGTCATTGTGAAAAGTACAAAGAATACCCTTGTATTGTACAAATTTTGTTTCCTAGAAAAAAAAAATGTGTAGCCTACAAAAATCCTAAGATCGCAGGAAATTACTTATGCAAAGATCACAACATATGAAAAGTATTTTCTGGAATAAAGAAAATATTTATATTGATTGCGTGATTTAAAAGGAAGAATTATTACTGAACTTTACGTTGAATACGTACAAATAAATAAAGTTTAACCAGCATGGCAGTTAAGGTGGTCTGCGGGTGAGATACGTAGATACAAAACGTGAGAAGAGTGGTTCGAAACTTAGCACCTCCTGAATTTTTTTTTTATTTTTAAAATAAAAGTGATTTGATAAATAAGTTCAGTGTTATTTATAAAGTACAATGAACACTTAAATTTTTATTTCCTTATTGAAAGTACAGCTACAAGGCTAGTCCTTGTAATTTTACAAACATATACTTTGTATTTAATTACAAGGATAACCATTGTAGTTTTACAAGGAATTTCTTTGGTAACTGGGTTTCCAAGACTTTTCTTTTTAAAGTACAAAAAATTTTTTACAGTGTAAATCATCAATCTTCAGCTATCACTGACGGCACAAACATTATTTAGCTATGCTTGCTTTCACGACGTAGTTCTAATACGTAATTTCAAAAAGGATCATGCCAAACGACACATATCATAGGTTCCTGGTCTGTCTGTCTTAATGCTGCAAACACCCTAACTTGGCCAGCCAGATCTCCTGACTTGACCAGAAAGGTAACCGAGGGCTCCCTGACGTGAAGGATGGACTCCACATAATGTGTGTAACATCAGCTTAGATAGGTGATTTGTCATTGTCTGCTTGCTGAAACAGTGATGCATCATCACTGGACCTGCAATTTGTTCCTGAATGATTAGAGCCAGTGATTTTTTGTGAAAAGAATTCTGCAAAGACTTGTTTCAATGCCTTAGGTGTACACCTGTAACTCTGATTCGTGGTTATTGGCGGAATATGATAGGGCAGAGACGTGGCACATTTGACTGTACCGACCAGAACAGTGTTACCGCGACACCACACGTCCGTGATTTGGGCGTATGACCCCGACAAGCCGATAGTTAAAAACTTCCTATCACTGACCATGAAGTAGTGAAATTGGTGTTAACATAAGGCATTGAAACAAATTGTTGCAGAATTCTTTTCACCCAAAATCACTGGCTCTATTAATGATTCATTACCTTTCAGAATGTGTCAAATAAACCACGGACCAGTTTCAAAACATATGAAAGAAACATTACATTTTTCAGGTTTTTGCATACACAGCATGTGTGAAATCAGCTTGAGTTGGTAGCTTCAACAAACAACAGTTCTGCAGTATTTGGAATGGCGACGAAACTACGGATCAGAAGACTGCAAAGAGCATGAGTGTCACAAACAAAAACGAGACGACCACAACTTCTAAGAGATTGGTCAGTTGTGACAAGATCGTCGAATGGTTGGTGTTAGCTCCGGCGTAGTTAATGAGGTGATTCCTCCGCCATTTTCTTAGCTGGCCAGGGTCTGTGAAAGCGATTTTCGTCCAGACGAATCTGTTTTTATTAGGGACCCCTAATTTTCGGGAAAAAAATTTTGCCCCGCTTTGTTTCAGTGACTTACGTGCACATCTGCAGCTCTGCTTCGTAATCAGTGCGATTGAACGTCTTAGCCCTGACTTGTCTTGGGGTTTTACTGACAAATCACATACTTGTGAAGTTGTAGTAACGCTATTGTGATCGGCAAGGTTAAATGAGAGACATCACTTCACAAAGACACACTGCCAATAACCATGAAGTAGAACTGCAGATGTGCACGTAAGTCATTGAAACAAAGTGGGGCAAAATTCTTTCCGTGAAAATCAGGGGTACCTAGTTACTTATTATTGATTCGGCTAAGTCGTTTCGACTGCATTCCGACCGTGCGACTGTCGTGGTAAGGACAATAGGATATGGGTTCCGTCGTTTACCTGCCAGTTCCCTTACGTCAGGAAGTCGATCTTGTATTAAATGGGGTCGTGATTCTCGAGACATCAGATCGCTCACCTCCCTCCACGGTGATACGTCGGGGCTCGATTCCCGACGGGTAACACCGGAATTTCAAACTTCGGAATCGTGACCGGACGATGTCACGGGTTTCCTCTGGAAATTCATATTCCCCCAGCCACATTATTCCAACTCTGCTCCATTGTGGGTCATAATTTCATGTAGCAAGTCAAGGAGGGCGCACGGGCACCAGATCAAAGTGACACTAACTGGGTGAGTTACCTACAATATGATTATCATTACTTTGCCTAGTTTTGAGGTTACATTGCACTACATATTTTTGTTGTAAGTAAAGGTTTGCAGAAACTCAAATTAATGAAGACCGAAACATTCATAGCTTTAATAATAAACAATACATTCGAGTGAAGAGTATTTGGAATTTTCATATGGAATGGAAATAATCTGGTGCTGTAAAGTTTCCATATAGGCGCACAGTAACTTCGTTTAACAGTACTTCGATTAAAAATTGTAATTTGTGGTAGGTATCCTAAACACCTGCATTTAGACGTCCTACTAATTTTTCATCTTAAAAGGTAGATATAATTTAATAATTTACCCTCATATTTTGTAAGTTTCTAATACGAGATTTACACTGAATATGTAATCTCGTTTCGAACGGGATAGTTAGTTACATTAACTGCAGACGTTACTAGCCCTGCTTAAAATATTAGAAACGATACAACTGAAACACCTATATATCGACACTAAGGGTATTCAACAATCTACGAACTGTTTTTCTTAAATGAACTTATTTCTTTAATAAACTACTGTTTGGTTTTGGTAATAGGTTATTCGTATCACTGATCTTAGTGTCTGTACCACGTTTCCTTCATCTTCATCGTCATGTACACGCGACAGCTTTCGTGACAGTGCGTAAATATTCTGAATTTCGTAAACGGCAGCAGAACGCCAATTTTCAACTATAAAACGTTCTTCTTACGATCCTTATGTAAATTGTATATACATCTGCACACATTTGTGCCCAAATTTATATTTGGCCAACCATCATCAAGCATTTAACTAGAACTGTGATTTATAATCTTAGCCTGTAAATATTTCTGTATAACTTTTCTTTTGCTGGAAATTCAAGTGACTTCAAATTTTAGGAACAAGATCTTTATTTTAAAAGGTTAGAAGTTTTATAAAGTTTCCACGTTCATCCTGTTTATTTTAACTTAAACGTGCATAGATATCGCATGATTAAGTCACGATGTAATCAATGACTTTGTCTAAAATACGAAGGAATAATTTAAAGATTTAGATTTTGAAGTATTATGCGGACAGTAATATAAAGATATTTAAAAATCAATAAGGAAAATTATATTTAAACTATGTGTTGTAAAGTGTTTTATGCATGAGGATATAAACAAGCGTAAATGGTACTCACATAAAAAAGTGCTTGCGAATGTATACGGGCACACGAGTTAACATTTACAAAGGAAACAATTTTTGAAACTCGGTACCATGCAAATTTCTTTATTACAATTCAGATCCAGCTGTTCTTATGTTTCATAAAATGGAGGTTTATTATTGTTGAAAAAAGCTTGTACCGATAACTTATGCAGGGTATTTACCAACCAGTCCACAATCAATTTATAAGAAAGGAGCGTGGAAAGCAGATCGTTTAGTTGGTTTGCAGTACGTTGCTTGACAAGAGGTCTGGGCTTGCTTTTATGTTGTTTGAAAAGGAAGGTGGCAATAAGGAAAGTAGAATTATGTGGCCGATGAAACTAAAGGGCAGTATTTTAGATTGTTTATAGACTTGACCAACACACGTGCACCCATGCATCGCTTTATACTCCTCCAAAGGGATTCTTCCGAAAACATTCGATTCAGTACAATCGAGTTCCTGTTTAAGATATAATTCATCAGACCTATGGAACAACCATGGGAATGTAAGTTTCGCACGATGCAATTGAGAGCGACACAAAATTACGAATTAATTAAAAAGTTAATTTTTAAAGATAGTAATCTGCTTTTAACGCATTACTCATAGGCTAAAGAAATCATTTTTACCGTAAAAATATCAATAAATTAAAAATTTTCTATGTTGCCAAATGCTGCGAATGAAAATTAACTGAAATATATTTGTATATATTATGCAATCTATGCACTCAAAAAGGCTAGATGAAAGCAAATTATGATCATTTCCTTAATAGTTTTAAACTCTTTTTATCATATTTCACTTTCTTCCCATACAAAATTTATATCTGCAAGAATCATTCAAATAAAATAAAATCTTTCATAAGCAAATTTTGAAACCTAGGAAGACATACGATATGTTTAAATATGTAAAAAACGTATACGTTTGTGAACATACTATTAAATATTCTTGACTACATGTGTTAAATAATTATAAAATATGTAACACACATTCCTATCATTTAAATAATGGAATTCTGTGAAAATGCAAAACAAATGGGTGCAAAACAAGTAGGTGGCATTTATTAAAAAAAATTCATTTTTCAAGAAAAAAAGGCTATTTCCAAAATTCATTTTCCTTCAGATACTCTTCTGAATACATTCATGTAACCATTTTTAAATGTCAGCTAGGATAGACTATTACGTGGAACATTTGTTAATGTTACTGAGCTGAGATGTGTTATTTTACACCGGTACCGTCATTTAGTTACTATATAGTTTTAGAGGTGTCAAAATCTAACGTAAAATGCCAAATAGGAAATCTAACTGTACACTAAATGTGATAGCTTAATGTACACAATTTTACTTTTCTAACTTGGCTTTATGTGACTAGTTTAAGGTGACTTATTTGTTTTTGCAAAAATATTATTTCACTCTAAATTGCAATTTAATACACAAGTAGCATTTTGTATTTTTAAGTTACTAACTAGTCTTCATTACTAATTTTAGTATTTTTATATAAGAAGATAAAGGAACATTTGCTACGTTAGTCCATAAAAACAAAACAAAAGGCGTTTCTAAGCACGCTTCTATGACAATCACGAGAAATATGAAATCCCACTTATAAAAGAAGCTTATTGGTCACAACAGAATATTTTGCCATTACGGTTCCTTACCAAATTTGTTGTAGTACCTACAAAAAATTTTTGCAGTCCCCAAAAAAAGTATTTCAGGGAGTAAAAATAAAACTGTAAGTAGTACAAAATATATTGGTGAAGTCTATATTGACATAACATTTTGTTGCCACCACAAAATCGATTTTTCTGTGATATATTAACTTAGTGAGTGGACTAGGAATATTTCTGAATAAAATTATGCAAATTATTCTAGAATTTTAAGAGTGGAGAATGCGTAAGAATTGCCCAATAGAAGAAGGTAATTAAATAGTCAAACTGACCGTTTATCCAATCTATATAAAATATGATAATGGCATGTATTGACACTGTACTAAATGCCATTACAATTTTTAACTAATACACTTGCGCATTTTAGACTCTAATTCAGTATTAAGACTAAATATATTCGCAATTTTTGAGTCACTGTTACACTATCATTTTCATTACTTTCTGCACAGCAAAACGAGTGGACTAAGCAAGACTACAAGTTTGAATTTCTGAACGTAGTAGACTCGATACATAAACTTCTTCACGAAGTCAGTCAGATCTGATAAATAACTGACTATCCTAGCTGTAAACTGTTAGGATTTCACGTATATTATAGTAACGTTTAGTCAGTTATAGAACCACTAACATGGAAAATTATATATTTTTTGCAATTTGTCTGACAGCCACCAGTTAGGCTACATCACTTTATTCTCACTTTTCTTTGCGCTCAGGTTTGTGAAGTTTTTGACTCTTTGTACATAACATTTAAAGTTAAAATACTTTAAAAATATCCCCGGTTGAGTAACATGATTAGCTCCCAGAAGTTCGAACGTAACATAAGACAGTCAACGTCAGTTTGTCCCAAGGACTTTGCTGCTTGCAAACAACTAGATTAGCATACAAATACTGCGCGTGAAAATCGCTAAGCATCCAGTCACTCTTTGCCCTAAGAAGACGGTTTGCTTGCTAATTATTTCCTCTACATATATTCCTGGGTTTACGGCATAATTTAGGTTCGAGTTTGCGAAGTTGATCGGACGTGAGCACGACCAGGGCTTGTCCTCGAGCTTGTCGTTTTAATAACTGGTATATATATGTAGCCTATATCTTCGTTTTCGAACGGCAGAAAAGCTCGTGTAAATACCCTTGCTTGCCTTGTCGTAACGCCACGAGGTTTGTGTGTCTCGACGTCGGGGCGATTCGAATGCAAATCGCTCGTTCGCCTCCAATGTTGCTTGTTGTCAATTGAGCAGGATCGTGATTTCTTGTTCCAGTCACTTTAGAGGTCGACGGGGCGAAGAAGTCTGGCAACAGCGCACGTCCACGCTGCGCAGTTGGTCGTTCATGCCACGGCCCGCCAAGGCGAGACAGTTGCCTATCGACGACTGCCGAAGCCAGAAACACAAGTTGCAACCTTGGACCTGTGAGGCAACTGTATTGTGTAACAACTGGCATAATTCACGAGCGAAACTTGCATTATATAATGTTAATTTTGCTGCAGGTTAAGAAGATGATCAAATTTCTTATGGACGGGTTTGGCAAGGTAAAATTTTCACCTCTAGTAGACTCATGTACGTATGGTATCAGTCGAGCCGCCCGCAACTCGAAGAGCGTAAACGAACATTACCGAAGGTTCCCGAACGAAATCTGGGTTCTACAATGGCCTGCAACTCCCGCAATTAAAAGTTAGTTGGGTACTGAAACAACTGAAACATTGTAATTTACGCCAGTAAAAAATTTATTAGTTTGTACTTCATTCACTGTGAAAATGGTGAAAATACGTCTTAATTAATACATTTAATTCATAACTTCCATTTGGTCTACTGTATTTTCAATAACATTACTCCGTTTCGTGATAACAAATGTTTAAATGCGCGTGGAGTAGTTGATGTATATTCACTTGCACAATACATTGTTCAGGTTTGTATTTTGTCCAGTTCATTTGTAATATAAATTTACTGCGAACAGCAGTGCATTCATTTAATCCTTACCTAGAACGTTATTAATTCTATAAATTGAATTTAAGAATGATGCCCAAAATGTGTACCATCGCCAGAGTCTGAAAATGTGACGTTTATGTAGTTATCGAATGTTTGCAGTTACTTGCGACTCACTTCGGATATCTTCGCTGAAAATCCGTACCAATAAGGTTCGCCGATTTTAACATAAAATTCCAACTGTGTTGTGATCGCAACTAGTCAGTTTTAAGCTGGTATTTGCAAAGAAAACTTATTTTTTAGTCAATGTTCTGTTTTCCACCCGATGTTCTCCCTAAAATAACTAGCACAAAATATATCTCTCGCCGTCAGCAGTGAAACCAGTGGAGGAAATTGTAACTTGCGAACTGAAATTTCTAACCTGTATTTTGTTAAACCTTAACTTACACTTAAACATTTTTCAAAGGCAATTCCCAAAATCCCTTTGCCAACTTTGTGAGCAAAAATTTACCCTGAGCCACTAATTTATAATGAAATTTTAATACAAAAGGCAAAATTTCCATACTTATGCTGAAAATGTGAAATGAATACGTCACTCGGGAAATATGTTGGCTCACAGAGTTGGCGAAAAATGTTTCCCGGGACTGTACTTTTTAAAAAATTTTAAATGTGTTTAATTCCAAACCTGGAGATTTCAATTGTGGTCATTAGAGTACATTTATGTTTGATCCCCCTCAGAAAAAGATATCGTGTGCTTATACTAATCAGATAGTAAATTAAATTTTTTGGTAAAGCAAGGCCTTATTTTTACATTTCCTCATATTTGCGATGGCAGGTATAAAAAATGTAATTATTTCTTATGTGCCTTCAGTTGTCCAAATAATTACGTTAGTGAATACACAATAACAGATTTCTGTGCCTAAAAATTTTTAGAAAAAAAAAGTTTCCGAATTTTTTGCAAGTTTACAAAAATATTCTAATTTTTACAAGAAATTCTTGCAAATACACATATATTTATTTATATTTACATACATTTTTGTATATTACTTGTTTCCAAACAAATATTTTTGTAAAAGTACAAAATGTTTTGTAAATATGAGGGACCGTCAAAGGTTATTTTGTTTCACTTCAACCACTCTTGTCACATCAAAAACATATATATCTAGTCCCAATAAGTATTGGGAAATCTAGACCACTTCAACACCCGGTGACATTTTTGTTTTAGTAGCTAGACCGACAAATTTTCAGACACTACTTTACAAGCATTTTCTTTTAAAGTACGATTATTTATTATGAACATAATTACACAGAATTGTGTCGTCCAAACTGCTCTAAATGCCTTGTGCCAACATTGTAAATCGTTTACTACAAAAGAATTTACGACAAAATGTTACGTATGAAAAATTAGTGTGACATTGTATTATGTATATAATGTGTTACTACACTGACAGTCCTCATGATAAATTTGGTGAAACATCTACTCTTAAAATTTTAAGTTCTGAACTTGACAAATAGTTTTAACAAAAAGCAGTTGTTTACGTCGAATTTACTAAAACATTTCTAAATATATAATATTACATTTTGAAATAATCTACTAAATAAAATGTAATTTAAAAGTCATAGTATTATAGTGTTTGGAGAAATATTGTCAAATAGGTATTTTACCGAATGTGCCACAAGAAAATTTAATTTCAATTGAAAATTTACTGTAGAATATTTTGCACTTTTCGAAAAATGTTAAAATTAAGAATGCTTGTATGGTATATTGTAAGAGACTTAGCTGAAAATGTTGCTTTCTAAATTGGTTAGGTAATAATGTATGTTTCCTTATCAAGTCTTCTACATTTAAGATTTTGGATGGTAACATGTTTTTTATTTATATATAACTTGAAAAATATTTTTAATTTCAGACACTTCATAAATTGTCATTTGGCGCTTATGATATTTGAATTCGTGTCACCATTCGATCAGATAGCTGTCAAAAATGCAGCGACAATCTTTATGTACAGGACTTGAGACGCGAACAAAAATCACTTAGGTCTACAAAATGCTGCAGAAAACTTAAAAAAATTTCTCCTTCGGCCATTTCAAGGTATTTATTTACAAGCTTTATTATTTTTGTAATTGTTCTTCTTTGCGTTATTATATTTTTTGTTTCGCTCGTCTGGCTTTTACACCAAGGATATAAAAGTGAAGATTTGACCAACAAAGTTTACGAGCACCAAATCCAGTTAGGTATTTTGTGTGTGCATTATTTCATTATATGGTCACGGTTACTGCGGCTGTTTATATTTACAACACGAACATCCGAATATTTTGTTAATAACGTATGATTTGTTTTCAGATGAATCTATGAAAAAAGAACGGAACATCCTCTCAAATAGCTTTCCTAGCTTACAAGAAGCTGCCCAGGGAACCTCACAGGTAGGGCCCGCGGTTTTTGCAGAAAAGAATTATGCAAAAATTTGTTTCAATGCCTTATAGGCCTACGCACATATGCAGCTTTGCTTCACGGTCAGTGATTGGATATTTTTGCCTCACAGCGTCTCGGGATTCTGTCCGCAAATAACGGACGTGTGGTGCCTCAGTACACTGTAAACAATTAAGGTAAATTTACTCTACATGTAATGGAAGTTAATTACCTCTACAAGTGAGGGAAAATTACTTAACACGTGCCAAGGAAAGTTACTCAACTGGTAATGTAATTTTTCATTACACATTGACGCAAGCCCTCTAGGACAATTTGACATAACGCGCGAGCGAAACTTCCGAGTGGTTTGTGTGGCGAATACACTACCTTGCGGAAATTTCCACACATATTCGGAAATCAGAGTTCCCTCTCAAGGTTTGGGAATATTACCATACATATGATGAGTAATATTACTAACTTTTTTTTACAGTGTAACCTTGTCCTGGTTGGCACACTCAAATTAACTACGCCTGTGCACTAATACTCTCCGCCAATAACCATGAAGCAGAGCTGCAGATGTGCACGTAAGGCATAAAGACTAATTTGTTGCAGAATTGTTTTCACTAAAAATTTTGGGCTCTACTCATAGGAATCTAACGTCCAAGCTACATACTTCTTTGGTATGTAATTTTCTTTTTCATTTACGTCAACTATCCAAACAAACCAATATTAAACCAATGGAAGTGCGTGACTATAGCCTAGTTTACAGTACACGATACAGTTGACATAAATCCATGATCACCAAAGAAAACTAGGCCTGTATTTAAGGTTGCAAAGAATAAAATAAAAAATACATCTCTAGATAATGAAAACGAATTAAGTATAGTTCCTACTATAAGTCTCCATAATAATCATTGTTGTAAACAGTACTCAAACTGAATAAAATCGGGGTGATATTTTTTTCTTCGAAGCTATTATGCCGTGTTGGTAGTGAAGAAATTAGCACTGAAAGCACAGTCAATCCTAGCAGTGGTACAGTTGTCACTTCGTACTTGAAATATTGTTTCATCAATGATAGTATTTTAAAGTAGATCAATGTACTAGGAAATCAGACGTAACATATGCGTGGCATTAGGTATTGTTATTGTTCTTATTTCTTTGATCCAGAAAAAAAAATATTTGTACAAACACACGAATATATCTTTAGTTAGCTTATTTACATAAA
This sequence comes from Medauroidea extradentata, assembly GCA_003012365.1. NCBI lineage: Eukaryota > Metazoa > Arthropoda > Insecta > Phasmatodea > Phasmatidae > Medauroidea > Medauroidea extradentata. The sequence goes on from PNEQ01037127.1 coordinate 40,272, forward strand.
AAATATTTAATTAAGCAATCAAAGTTGGGCGAGTTTACAACATATACAAAACCAAAATTTTTGTTATTTAAGTTCACCACACACACGTATATACAAAAACATACATGTATACAAAATACATGATAATGTATTAGCGAAGATTAAATCCACAATCGTGTTCCAGTTGGTATATTTTGTTAAACGTCCACTCTATCCGATATAGTTCTAAAGTTCGGTAATAGGTTCTTAGTCTAGAACGACACTTGCAGAATACGATATTTTACAACAACCGTTCCAAGAAAAATGCACTAAAGTACTAAGAACCATAATCGCTAACTGGTACATAGACTGTGCGAATAAAATGTTTTCTCGGATGAAGATTGCATTTTATTTGTATTAAATAATACATATAACTTTTATAATAATGATATTTTTATTTAACCACAAATATTATTGTTGAACTATTCCAATGGCTGCACATTTTTGTTACAAAAATTAATAAATAATTTTAATAAAAAGATTAATAAATACTTTTTTGCGACAAAAGCTATTCCCCAGTGGGTTCTTTCAAAAGTAAAATTATTTTGCTGTAAAAAAGAACAAATATATCTTTTTTTTGTACTTTACAAAATATTTGTTTCTAAATAAGTTGCTTAGATTATATACATTGTATAATATGAGAGAAAATAAATAAGGGTTAGTGTTACAACTCATCATCGCCTTGGAATATGAAAGTAAATATTGTACCTATATCAACGTAAAAGTGCAGAAATATTTTACGCCTGCACGGCAATACTCTAAACAAGGTCTAAACAGTTTACGATTAAGTACTATTTTATTTCAAGAAGTGAAACTTGAAATCAATTTTCATGGTGGCGTTAATTTCATTACATTTTCACTTGACGAATAAATTAAAAACACATGTTCCACTTTAATTTTTTTTTTATAAAAATATCACCTTGCAAAATTGGCGCACTTTGTTCCAATGTTTAAATTGAATGGTTTAAATTAAAAAAAAAACCTAGTTAATATTCATTAATATAACCGACAGGTTACGTCCAGAAGTAGGAAGGTCAAGAGGTCATTTAAAGAAACAGATTCATTACAGTTTACAGACGATGCAAGATGTGGACGAAATCCAACCACAAGCCACACACTTCAATGTTCTCTGTGTCCAACATCTTGTACAGAAGATGATCTTCTGCAAACCACATGGAGTTCCGTGGTCACTGCTAACCACTGAGTAGGAGTAGTAAGAACGAGACAATGGTTAATTTCATACATTACATTTGTTTATTCCTGTGATTTGAACGTTAATTACAACTGTGTACGTTTCCGACTCGAGGGCAGTAAAATAAATTGACAATGCTGTACAATGGCGAATATTTTACAATTATAGTGACTGTAAAGCGAACAAATATGTTAACAGTACGTGTTGTCCACAGAACGAAGAGGTAACTTGACCATGTGCGGATAGTCGAGGGATGCCCGACGCGCCAGAGACGGGCCGAAGTAGGGTCGCATTCCCCGACATCTGGAGCTCCGTCAACCGTCTTCATTCAGCCCACGCCACCGGCCCTGTCTCGCCGCTACCACATACCAACACTTGAAAACTAAATACTGATCGTAGTTGTGTATCATTTACACTGAACTCCAGGAAGCACATCTTGGCGGTAAATTTCGTATCGTCGAGTTCGCGCTTCAACTGTTTGATTTAGGAGAGTAATTTCCTTAAAATCCCAAGGTTAACTACTAAGCCGTAAATAAGTAAGTAAAAAAAATATTACAGCTATCAAGTTTAGTACATTTAAACTGATAAAATAATTCGAGGAATATAAGTGCAGAAACAGTATGTTACATATATGAAACGAACAAGTTTTAAAATATCTAAATACAAAAATTGTATGTATAGGTACTGCACCTTTTTCTCGTTACTGTAACAATCACACTATTACACTTTATAGGCATATGTGTGGTGACATTAAAAAATAAAATTAATACGCCAAATAAACTTTCGAATAAAAATTTAAATTAATTTTACTGTTGATATCAAAGAATTGATAAAGACATTTTCATTCGTTACTGAAAAATTACGCAGTATTTTTATAAATTGTAAGAAAAATAATTGTCTTGAATTTAAAGGTAAAATTTAAAAAAAATCATATTTCAGTGGAGTTTTAATTATACCATAATAAAATTAAGGGAAAATATGTGGCTATTACAATACATAAATTTATAATTTTTCAGGCAATAGGTTACACGCTAATCGTGTAACCGTACCAAGTCTATATTTTTTCTTCACAAAAATAGTAGGCTACATGACAACAGTGACAAGCAGAAAGAAAAAATCTTTATCCTTAGCTTAGTTGTAATTTAAAGCGTATTTCACAAAAAGATATCATCTGTAGAGGAACTGGATTGTAATATTTCAATAAATGCCATACATATATATTTTGTTTAGTTGGTTGAAAAACTCTGTCATAGTTGACAGTTAAATAAAATCTACATTTCGATGATCGTAATTATAAAGCACGAGATTTAAATATATATATATATATATATATATATATATATATATATATATATATATATATATATATATATGAATGTGTGTATATATTTGGATACGTTTATTAGTGACTTTATTAAAAGCGTTGAAACATTCCTTCACAGTTGATTGGTAACCACTACAAAACATTTTGGTAAAGTCAATATTGACAAAACATTGTGTGGCCACTATACAAACTCGTTTTCAGTACTGTGCAGCTAAGCGAAATCTGTATTTAGGGTTTTAATTGGAAAGCATGAGTTTTTTTAGAGGCGTTTAGAGGGAGAGAGAGTGTGTGTGTGTGTGTGTGTGTGTGTATGTGTTTCGTGTGCAGACAAATACATTAGATATTTTATTCAATGAGTTGAAACATTCTCTTACAGTTGACAGTTCAGTGAAAACTATACATAGCACTGTATTTCGCAAGAAAACAGCTAAATATTTTTCGTCTCTTGGAATGTAGGCCTTGAAAATGTTTCTTTGATCTGAGACATAGTTATGAAAATTGTTCAGTTAATCTTAGGTTGAGGTAATAAGTATGTGATTTCTTGCGTGTCGTGTGCTGTGCTTTAGTCAAGGCTTGGACTGAGCAGAAGATTAATGTCAGTGTTTCATCCAACCACCCAACTCTTTAACCCAGTATGCGTCACGAAGCAAAAATGCTCCAAGCTATGCGCAAAAGAAGATCATCCGGGATTTGGAATTTTTCCAGCACCGCAGTGCGTTCTCATAACTTTGACAAACACCACCAAATCGTCTTCTGCACTTCTTATCTTATTAAATTTCACAGTTTATTGTGCAACGTTGGAAGCGAGTGACTATCGTATTACCCTAACTGAAACCTACGGCACTACAAAGGTAAAATTTCCCCTACATTTTCACTCTAAAACACTTTCTGTGCAACAATAAAACTTTGTTTTAATATTAAACCACTGCAAAGTAACTTTGCCGTTATTGTTCTTAGCTTGCGGTAAACAAGTTTTGCCTTACAACAAATCAACTGTAGAAAAGTTATATTTTTTCCTAAAAAGGTTTTTTTTAAGTAATATACGTTTCTTTGTAGATATGATTACAGTAGAATTTATTTCAACATTAAGTCCGTGTTAAAAAATTATGCAACTACCTTCACTATAAAGATTTCAAATAAGCTCTTTAAATAGTAACACAATTTATGTTTTCACTACTGTAACTTATAAACCACAATTTTCTATGCAGCAAAATTACTTTGTAATGGTTTATATTTTAAAAAAATTCTTGTGATGGAGAAAATTGTTTTTGGGTAGGTATACAATTAAAACATTTAGTATATCAGCAAAATTATAAGACGAATTTGGTTAAACAAGTAGGTTGGATAAGTTATCTTTAAAACTTAAAACTTTTGCATGAAATAGTACTGCAACATTCATATTGCAAGAACAGACCTACATTGTATGCTTAGTCAAAGAAGAAGATATTGGCCCCTCTGGACCTTCTTCGAAGTTAGCAAAAAAAAAAAAAAAGACACTTGATCTTAACTACAAAGGGTCAAATTCGCCTCTTTATATTATAAAATCCATACTTCAAAGTCAAAGTTAATAAACGTCAAAATAAACATATATTTTTCTAGGTGCTGTAGAATGACTGTACTTTAGAAAAAAATATCTTGGAAGAAAGAAATGATCTAAAACATTTATATGAATACAAGTAAGTTCCGTTAGGAAAAATATATTCCAAATATTATCCTCTTAAGAAAGTTTGTGTATTTATGTGCATAGTTGCTCAAAATTCCATTAATTTGTGTATTTTTAGACGGTCACTTAAATATTTATTAAATTAACTAAGAATTTTTATCTACAAAAAAAAAAAAAAAAAACAAGAGATCCTGTGACATTTGCGAAGGAAATGATTGGTTGAAAATTTAAGATATTCGTTATTCTGTGAGGAGTAAACATTCATATTAAGCAATGCATTGACATAAAACATTAAATTAAGTAAAATATTGCTTAAATTTTTATCATGTACAAATGCACCTTAGAGAAATTAGTTGCATTGAATGCTATAAACGTATCAAGTGAAATGTTTTTGAAGCAAACTTCTAGAAATACAGATACTTTACAACTATAAGTAGGAAATTAAAATTTAAAATTATTGTTTTGTTTTTTTATGAAATGACACCCAATAATAATTTTTACAGTATAATACGGACACACAAAATATTTATTTTCAGATAATTTATTAATTTAAAATCACACATCTAACAGTTCAAAAGGCTTTTAGATCAGTTTAGTAAAAACTATTTAAGCAGCAAATGAAGTCATAGTTTGGTTAATGAACATATGAAAGATTTAGTTAAAAGTACGTAAATAGCAAACCTAAAAAAGTACCCTATTATACGTACTCAACTAACATTATTATTATTGTAAGATAACACAATGACATTTCGTTATTAAAAAACAAAACCTAAATATCGGATGACAATTTATATTTGCCCTACTGTGAGGTATAAAGGAATACAATGATTATTAGCTTTCATGAAAACAGAATAACGAAAATTTTCCATACGTTTCATAGTGTGTCAAATCTTTATGGGCGTATGTTAGTAAAAATTTTCTTGATGGTTTTTATAAAACAAGCAATTTTCTGTCTTAACGTAGCTAACAAATTTTAAATTTTAGCCTAGCTAAGATACAATCTGATATTTACCAACCTGACTAATCACTTTTGTTGTCTACGAAGTTTTGATGTTATCTTTCGACTAAATTAGTAAAGGGATTTCTTCTGAAAATAAACGAATCGCGAATATCTTGACTGAGATTAACTTTACCTAATCCTCGTACAGGGTAAAAATTGATTTGTAAATTTACCACACCGACACACGTATAGGAATGTTAAACAGGTAGGTACGGTAAAATAGTTTTTCGTATGTTAATATTAGCATTCCTATAAATGTTTAGGAAACAGCAACATGTATATACTTATGTTACCATGCTTGGTTAGTAAATACGTTAAACTATGGTAGTTCTTACAAACGTAAGTAAGGTAAGTGTCCGATACTGTGTAGGTGAAGCATTCGTTATACTGTTCAAGAAGTTCCTTTACGGTGTAGTTTATTATTTACTGCGAAAATGTTTTTCTAACTAGCTATGTCCTATACTTTTGGCTATTTCATGTAACTTTCACTTTCAAATACGAGAATGATTTCATAAATCGTAACCAGTTATTTGGAAACAAACTACACTAGTGCAAAGACTTTTTAAGAACGTAAATGGTATACACAGTTATTTTCCATGCTTCAATTACATTTGTAAATTTGTCTAGGAAATACATATACGACTTTAATATTCATATTCTAACGTGAGGTAAATTTATATTAATGTAATACAAACAAAGCGTCTATGAACGTTTAGCGAAGTGTATGTTTGTCTATACACACATACATACACACATACATATACACACATTACACACTTCCACTTTCCAACATAAATAAGCTGTGTTCAGAAAGGCATATCACCTATTTAGCCTAAGTAATTTAAGCAAGTAATACTTAATTTAAAAAATATTTTGTACAGTTTATTACGAGGCTGTACCACACTAAATACATGTTATTGTTCGTGTGATAAATTTTATTAAAATTTAATGTCCAAATGTTACTCAAACATTTGAACTTTTTAACAACGACGTGTGTTGAAATTATCTGTGAGTTACGAAGCTGTAATTAGTAAACGTAAACAATTAGTTTGCGAATGTGTTATTCATGTCTGTCAGAGCTATAAAATCCCGACTTTAGAGCTGGAAAGAAAAAAGTTTCGCAGTGAAAAAACTACTAGGTGCTATTTATTTATTCATTGAAAATATAAGTATGTGCTATTTTCGTATTCGTTATAAATAATTTACCCTGACCAGAAACAATAAAACAAGAGTTGTCGTTTAAATTGTACATAGTATCGTTGTAAGTTAGTATCGATGATTTATTTAGAAGTCGTGTGCTGTGAATGAACTGAAGGGGGCAAGAAGAACGTAGAGAAAGGAGAGTAAACTGTGGGAGAGGAAGATGAGAAGTGTGACATCACCTGCGCAAATTTTGTCAGTGCGGCGCAACTCGCGTTGAGTTCGGGACGACATCCCCAGAGCGCAGCATCTCTGGTCCAGGGGAGATCAATACACGTGCGGCACCTGGCACGGGCGGCGGAGGGGGTGGGAAGCTTGAAAAAGGAGGGGAAGAGAGAAACTGTAGAAGGGGAGGGGGGAGGAGAAAAACCCTCGTCATGGAGTCGGTGTCGAGGACACGCCCACTCTCAGCACCGCAGTGACGTCATCAGCACCTCCATCCCTCCCTTCCCTACTCCCCTGACATTTGCGCACTGCTGCCTCTGGAAAGAACCGGGAGAGAGCAGAGAGAGAGAGATGATCTGCACGAACTGCGATTATCTCGTAACCGGGTTCAAGACGTCTTAACTTGCCCTGTCATGTGTCCAAGCGTTGTAAGACGAAATTCCATCACACTTGCTGATATCAGCATCCTAGTAACGAATAATTCTTTAAATTGTAATGACTTCGTTTAACATTACTGTTCAACGCTCAACATTTTTACCGATGCCAATGAAACATAGAGTTTATTTCCATAATATAATTATCCTACCCTTTTATATGGGTATGAGCAGAAATAGTTGTCATTATATAACAAACGTATTTTGTTAAAATAAACTTTGCAAAATATATTGTAGTGGGGATAACACTTTCGTCATACAAAAATTTTTATAACTAAAATTGTTCCTTAACGACGGGCCAAAATCGAAATTTTACTGTTTTTGCAACTTGCCCAAATATAACTGAGTCACAAACATAAACATTTTTCATCATTAAGTCATTAAAACTCTTGTATAACTTGAGCGAATTAAATAACACTTTTTTTAATTTAAAAAAATGCAAAATCGTATTTAAATTTAAAAATAAAACTGTATTCTGTGTAAGTTTTCTAATTGTTCTTACCGTGTTAAGCTTTGTACATGTTTATATTCCGCACTTCATGAAAATCCGGGCAATCCTGAAATCGAACAGCCAATAAAAAGGCTTGAAATTTTTCAGGGCGATCCGTACGAAAAATTTTCAGTTCATACGTAATTATCTACATCGCCGTATGCGAATAGACAAACATACGCACTGAATCATGGGTATTACTGAACATTCTGGATTCTGCTCTGTATGACCTTCGTGAACGAGTGAAACAAGGTACAGTTTTTAATTTATGCTGGCAACAAAAACAGTTTCATTCACACTTTTACGTGTCACTTTGCAAAAGTGTACAATTAATTATAGGCTACAATGAAAATATTAAACTATGTATCTATAACTTACGCTGTATTCGATGCAAGAACACAAAGAACATTTCAATGCTAAATATCCTTGAAAACCAGTTAATCTCATTCTCGCTTGTTATTATTCTGTAGAAATGAAGTGACAGGAGCCATGATTTCATCGCATTTCTTACTGACGGATGATATTATATCGAATATGTGTTTATCCTAACTAGGTATCCTAGCTTACACCACAGCGATACATATAGGCCTACCGCGTTCCACTTCAGTTTTATGATTCTGAGTTCTAAAAGCAATTGAGGAGTTTTGTTAAATGTTAAATAATATCCAGACAAAAATCTTCTAGGTTTCTAGATTCGTTAAGCAATTTACATTTTTCCTAGATACAAGCCAACTAACATTGCAAAAATATATTCATTTAGGCTTGTACAAATTCTACTTTTTATATGAAATCATAAATTTAATTGCTACCTACTTTTACGTTAAATATTTCGGGGCAAGTAATTATTCAGGGCATACCTGAATTTTCTGCGGGCGTTGTAATTTACGTGTAGGCCTACGGTTATTCAAAATTACTTATGAATGAATTAATTAAAGCTGTAATTAAGTTGCAGAATACAATAAAGTCAAAAAGTCGAATTTTACTCCTACAATATTTAGCTGTATGTGTAAAAGAGCCGATGTGGTTCAGAAATAGTGGACGTTAAGACGTAAGGAAAAATTTAAAAACCTTCAACCCAAGTAATGAGAATAGATGAGCGAAAACACGGGCGAAAGTGAGCATATTTAAAAACTGGTTCTGGGAAAATATTGCTCATCAAATTCAAATTCCTGGTTGGAATACAACCGGACAAATTGCAGCGAATATCCACAGAGGCAAGTCTAATCACAAGACTTACATAAAGCGTAGTTATAAACTTTCTTATTACAAACAGAACAATTTGTTTGCACTTTCGCAAAAAACAAATTATAAACTTTCAGTCAAACATTTTCAGTCGGGTACAACAATATTTTAGCAATAATATAAAATTGTTTAATTTTATTTAGAGCTACAAGAACGGATTAGTTACGTCTGTTCGACATAAAACAGCATTGATTCTGCTCCGCATTATAAAACTGTTTGTATTTTAAAAACAAACATATACTCGAATGTCAAAAATATTTATTATTAGACTTATATGAACGTATTTTCCTGACAAAGTTTAAAAAGCAATAAATATACTCAACATTGCTGCGAAACAAAGCCATTAAAGGAAAGCATCTGTTGTTTAATGAAAGCTCAGTCATCAATGAAGGAGGTTTGTGAGAAGAATTTTTTCTATTTATTTCAAATATATCTGACAGCCTACGATAATTCTTACTTTCCCGTTACACTCATGCAATAAATCTCGACAGAAAATCCGTTCACTTGTGGGGTAATATTCTACAAGCTATGACAAAGACGAGTTTTGTTACTTCACTTTGTCAAGGGTAAGAATACCCATAAACATAAAATAAGTCTACTTTGTAAATATGTTAGCCCGGGCAATTTATGATATTTACAAAAAGGTGCTTAGTACGTTTACATTACTTGAACATTATTCTTGTCTACGCCTACAAACTATATACATACTTTTTGTAATATTTTAGTAGGTTTAAATATTTATGTAAGGATTGGTATATGATTTCTTGGTTTAAAAGTTATTTGAAGTGCACTTTTCGTAAACATGGGCTAATACTAATACGTACAACGTACATCACAAAATCAATACAAGTTAAAAAGTTAACTTTATAATTGTAATCGCTAACACTAAGTAAAATTTTTTTCAAAATAAAGTAATTTAAGTGAAAGTTTTTCCAACGTTTATAAATTGTATTTATGTCTAGAATACATCTTGCATGCTACATGTGTAACTTGTAAAGAAGTATACATTTTTATTTCAATACTGACTATTGTTTCTCATAGGCCTACCTCCTCCCTTTATGCGCAAATAAAATGTATTCACATTCTTTCTTGTATCACTAAATTGTTCAGTAAATTTCTCGTTGAAATTTTTGTAATTTTCGTAAGTATTCAATTACCAAATATTTTCATAAATATTTCAAAGCATTTTAAATACTATGCTATTTTATTTTCTGTACAAAACTCAAAAGAACAATGTAGGTTTTTAAACGTATATTTACATCTACAAATTACACTTCAAACTTAGATTAAAACATGATTTTATCCGTTCTTTCTTATAATTTTGAGCATTAAGTATTATATTTCGAAAGATTGTTTGTTTATCCTTCTAGCTTACCACACTCATAGCGTTACCATTACGGCATGTAATTACAATTATTAGTTTTATCCTACTCATTTCCCGTATAATGTTTAGGTCTACCTCTCCAAACTAACGGTGAAATGAATAGTAAAACAGAGTACAATAATGTAGGGAGTCTGCCAAAATTGTTTACGAAACTTTTAACAAACAACAAACAGTAAAAATGTATAGTAGGCATATATCAAGTTTGAATGTTATCGCTGATAATACTTGTAACATTGAAAATATACAAACTGTACATCCTAATTTCGTATTTTGTTTTCACGGTTTTCCAAAACCACTCCAGGTGACTATTACTATGTTGTCTCCTTTATACAAATAGCTTATTGGATTATTATTCTCTTCCATTGTCCCCGTGTAATCCTACCAAGTACTTAAAACTTATATAAGGCATGTAAAAGCATACAATAATCACAGAACATAAAACAAAAGTTATTGTTCTCATTAATACTGTCGAAGTGTTTCCTGTAGCTAAACAGTTCATAATGAAGATTGCGCGAAACACTACTTATATTTTCACAAAACAAATTTCATTAAGTGTACCTTTGTTTACATCCAGGTCAACTGTTGAAGTTATTTCGAGCAATTTAAAATCACAAGAACACTACATTCGTGCATTTATTTAATCGACACCACTCCAATTTCAAATTATTTCTTTGTTCTGTATCTCGTACTGCAAATGTACGCAGGCCTACATTCACTCGCACGCATATGTAAACATATTATTTATTATTGCATAGTGTATATTGGCCTTCGACATACAGGGCGTATAAAAAAGTATAACCGATAATAAATATTATACAATTACTAATAAGCATACATAATATAACACATTAAAAACAATAATAGTTTTGAGCCGTTTAAAAGGAGGGAGCGTATATTATTAGTGCTTGTGAAATAATAATTCATAAATATTATAAAATCTTCACGGCTGAAAATTTAATTATAATATTTGCAAATCGTAATCGCATATCTCTTCAGATCTACTTATTTTTAAGTTAATTCAGTACAAAATATCCAAGTATTTACATAAATTTTGCCAAGATTATTGGATATATAGTCTATATAGCTCTAAATACTTGAAGCGGAATTCAATCTTAAATTTCCAAACAAACACTTACTAACTTAAAACATAAAGCAATATTTTGTAATTAGTAATTGCTGTGGGGTTTTGCTAATCTTTTGAAATTATTCTGTAGTTGATTGCCGATAAAATGAAAGGAACGTTAGTGAACGTAAAAACATTTACATATTTATTGTAGAAAACCTTGTCGACTTATTAAATTCTGGAGAACGATTTTCCTTTCTAGCGATTAAACGCTGAGTTACACTTAACAGTCATTTGTGCAGTTACCAAGGGGTTCGTTACGTAATAATACACGATGGAACCTTGACATGTCAACAACCAAACAAACACCGCACAAAAAAATCCCGTCAAGTTAGAACAACTCATGATGCTTATTGGCTGTTCTGAGGGGGGAGGGGTAGCTAACTCGGCCGGCCATTGGCCTGACGGCTACGGGAAATTGATTTTCGTCTTGGAGGGGTGTCTGGGTGACCGAGGTGAGTAATGCGAACCGAAGAAGATAAAGAAGGCATGTGTGTTCTGTTTTCTTCTTACCTCGTGAAGTCTGCTGCCAGATGATCAGCGCCGTTGGAGGGGAGGTCGCCGGGGTCTCCCTCGCCGACGGACGCACGGACGGACGGACAGGCGGACAGGGGGTAGTCGACGTCTTCCGCCCCAGCCGTGGTCGGGAGAAGGGACGGCGCGCGTCGCGACGACAAACGCCTCACGCACGCGCTCTCTCTCTCTCTGTTTCACCATCGGCAACCTGCAACGCACCACCACGGGATACTACAGCGGCCACGTCTCGAGGGAAGAAACCTACGTCGTCGTGCGTGTGTGCGTGCGACAGTCACTCTTCAGAGCTGCGGCCACGACAAATACAGGAAGCCATATAGCCTCTCCACCATCCCCCTCTTCTTATCTCGCGTGCATTAAACCGGCTCCACTAGAACAATGCTCGACACGTAGTAGGTGTTTTTTTTATTGTGTGTGTCATGTCAAATTTGTTAAACGCTCAAACGCGTGCTATTGTCTCGCGTTGAATTGACGACTAATGACGACAAGAACGTAAAAACTTTGATTGACGTTTCTGAGCTCGGAATTCGTAAGTTGTTCTGCGTTAACCTTCTGTCTGCGTACGCTGGCACACTTGATTTTAAGTCTGAGGCATCTGTAAAAAAAAACTGATAAAAGTATATGACATAGGCTACGTATCCACAGATTTATAACCGGCTGAAAGTGTATAGACAATGGTTAGTGCAATGATGAATACTACCACCTTATAACCTATATAGGCTACGTGAAACAATTGACATAGCTAATTTATTGGCCTGTAACGAACCGGCCTATACTAAAATATGAACATGCTCGTAGAAATTTTATGTGTATTTTTGGTAGTTTTTATCACTAATGCTTAATATATAATTGGAATATAAATGCGCTATTTAGTAAGTTATTTACCATACCGCTTAAAATGTGTTAACATTAAACAGTTCAAAATTATATAGTCTAGTCTAATTTTTTTATATAAAAATGTAGCATTCTCTATGTAATTTGATACGTTATTTACTGGCTGAATGGAACTTTAGTTACTATGTTTTGCTTTAACTAGGGGAAGCTTTTGACTTTGGCACAAATAGTTTACGTTTATCGCGTCTCGTGTATAGCTCGTTTGTTTTCGGCCGAACAAGAATGAAGTTACACGTGTTTTGTAAATACAGAGTACCATCGCAAACAAAATTAAAAATAATTATAATTAATTATACCTTACTATTTAAAAAAAATGTAGACGCGACCACATGCACTGTTGCGTTCTTGGGATGGTATGTTATGCTGTGCTCGACACATACGTATTCTGGTACATATATCAATGCATACGCCAAGGGGAAAATTTAATTCCATTTCTCCTTAGCCCCCTCCTCACAAAGAACCGCTTACCACCCCTCCATTGCCTCTCCTCCAGTGCCATGAGTCCGCTGTTAGCAGTTCAGATAAATCTCGGTAGGTGGCGGCGAATGCAACTGGTTCACTAGGACAAGGACACATCCATCGACGTTATAAATAAATAACTACGTCCTGTCATTTAATTATTTTATTTTTGTAATAGTAACATACGTGTGGATGTTTGGAACTATGTGGAATACGTCCAATAAAAAAACACGCTAGCTATTTGCAGGGTATTCGAGTAACCAAAGATTTATTCGTTAAATTTAAAGAGAACAGGAAAATATTTTATAATACAAATTAACATGCAAATATTTGAAACTAGTCACGGAAAACGCATATTTCGGAGACATTCGTTGCAGATTTGGTTAAAATTTTACCATTAGAAAAGCCGCTATTTGGAAAATAAAAAAAAATTCTAAATGCTCTAAAATATTAATGAAATTTATTAATGTAGCCTATTCTTTAGTAGTTCCAGAGTAAAACATTTAATGTTGTTGAGAAATAAACGAACATGTAAACGCTTATAAATAACATAAAATAACTAATAGTGCTAATATTGTAAATATTATTTTATAAAATTACGCCTTATTATGATAAAATTTTTCTTTTGTGAAACTGTGCAGTTGGACAAAACGTGATCGTAAGGTGAAGCTGTAGTTTCAGATTTTCAATGTTTTTAGTTAACGTGTCAAAACAAATTTCATACAATTTTTGTAAATAAATGCGCATGTATTTTTATTTAAACGTAGAAGAATCTTGATTATATATATATATATGACTAAATTTTAAACTAATGACTAGGATAAGTTATAAACGTATGATAATGACACACCAAGAAAAAAATATAACCGTTATTACTATCATTGATATTTCACAATAATTTAATAGGTCGCTGGCTCTGTTCGCGACTAGATTATATCACATTTTATTAATCCATTTGACTTTTGAACTGGTTATGAAATATTTTTATTATTTCCTTGACAAAAATTTATGTGAAATATTGGGTCGCGTAAAGCGTAATTTCAATCCAATTGTAACGTACTCAGAAATCTAAATATAAAGTTCAGTTTGATTCAAAGGTTATGATATTTCATCAGCTTGAGTTCAGGCCGTACATTTGTGATAGCTCTTAATGTCATTATAATGTTTTTTTTTTTAATTTTAAGGTGGTGAGTGCCAACTGAGTGGCATATCTAAGCTCACATCCGAGGTTGTATTCGGAGTATTCATAAACAAATTCATCAAAGGTTACAACAACTACGCTACCGGCAGATGTGACTTATATAGAGAAATTATTTTGTGTTACTAATATCAGCTTAATGTTCTTGCTGTTAGAAAATTTTACCGAAATCAAACAAGTAACACTTATGGCAGAGTGTACTAAAATAAACCATTATTTTTCACTGAGTAAATAATAAAAACAAGAATGACAAGCACTACAATATTTCGTGAATAAACTAAAATTGTAATATCTCCATCCGTTTGAATTCTAACCTATAACAACGAAATAATATTATTTGAACGAGTTGAATAGATGCACTGCAAACATAAATGCCTAAAATGCAACACATATAACCGTTCATAGGAAACGTTTTACCGAATATTTACATGTACCTTAACAAAATGAAAAATTGAATCGTTATAAAACAATATTATCATATAATTTCCTAATTTGAACTCTACGGCCCACTTAATTCCGAACATTGACCAGAAAGGAAAGAAAAAAATACTGTTTACTTACATGTTTTGTTAGAAATAATCCAAGCCACAACCGTGGAATAACGAGCTAACAGCCATCTCGCGAGAGTTGCGCCACTCTTGCGCGGCAGGAGAAATGAATACTTGGATGGAGAGGGGAGGAAAGAGTTTACAAATCCCTTGCGGCTACGTCTTGAGACCACAGTCAAACCTTTGCGGGGTAATGGAGGTAGGAGAGAGAGAGAGAGTGAGAGAGAGAGAAAAGACATCGTGAAGCTTTAGGGGAAGGTGGGAGGAAGAAGAGGAAGAAAATAATAAATATTGAAAACACCGTTTAGCATCCGGCGTTTTGACTCTCAAGTGATTATCGAGGGCGTAAAGTAGAGTTGTGACATAATGAAATATGTCTCGACACACGCACTATTAATTCCTTGAGCTCCGAAAATTTACCAAAAGCTCTTTTTGTCACACAGTACACGAATGTACACGATCAAAATAATAAAAACGTGTCGTCACTGTCATTTCCTTTCTTTCCTTATAGGCGGGAAAACCAGTACGCGAACCTTCGCGTTCTGGGTTAGCGACACGCGAAAGGGCATATCTACCGGCTTCATGTATCCGTGGACGTATCAGCACGAGGCGGCGCGAGGTGTCCAGTGTTCGACGCCGGAGGCCAAGGAAGGGGTGAAGACCGGAACCAGAGGCGTCGTCTTCGGGAGGAGCGTCGCGACCAGCCGCCTTCGAGGACCCGCGAAGAGCCGTGGTTTCACCCGCGGGGCGCGCACACACACACACAGCCAGTCCGTCCGACGACACACACAAGGCCTAGCAAAGGCACCTCACATAGGATGCAAACCCATAAACTAACTCCAGCCCCCCTCTCACCAACCCCTCCCCAGCCCACCTTCCCCCCTCGACACCCGCTACCCCACCAGCCCCTGCCACCGTAGTGCCGCGACCTGCCATCCTGCCCCCTTCGCTTGTCTGGTAGTCGTCGTATCTTTAGTTATGGCTCAACAAAAACGGATGGCAGAAACACCGATCGAACCACAAGAAAAAAAGTCGGAGGAAAGTAACCTTGCCTCTACTTTGCAAAAGAGCGGAAGGAAAAGGTGAAACAGAGGGAAGAACTCGAGAAAAGAAATAGGTTGGGACGCTCGAGGGGTAAGGTGAACCGAAGAAATTATTTGGGAGTTCATGAGCAAGCGACATAAGAATATTGGAGACAAATTTCAACTCAGCACTAAGTACAATCAAGGAAAATGTGTATTTATTACCTGGAAACAGAACTCCCTAGTTCAAATTAAAATATATAAAAAAATCGAAATGAAATTAAATTATCAAGAATGCATAATTCAGGAGGGAATTATTTATAAATTTAAAGATATTGCGTAAATTTGAGAAATTTTTTTTCAAAACCACAAGAACATTTTTCGTTGAGGTATATTGAAAATTTATTGGTATTTTAGCGTAAATGATTTTATTTTTGTACGTAGGTAGGATTTAACTATTCGTAAGAACTCCGTATTATGAAAATCTTTACTCTAGCGTAGCTTGTGTCGAACATGTTTCATAAAGACATGTTCGTGTGAGGAAAATTAAGTATTAAGAAATGTTTGCAAAACATCCCTTAATATATACAAATATAAAATATTAAGTATTTTACTTTATGAAGCCCACATCTTTAAGTAAATCGAAACGACCGGATTCATACCCAGAGTTTTGGAAAATTGCATGTCAGTGTTATAGGAAAAATATCTTCACGTGTAGAGGAACGAATTTAACTGTTAAGCCCGATAACGTACCGTTATTGTACTAAAGCAGGTCTTATTGCATACAGTACATGGTATGTCGTATGGATCATGTTAATGAGGAGTGCTAGATCCAACAATACCAATAACGTCCAATTAAATATGACTCGTCTGTTACGTAGTTGACAATAATAGATGCAATGGCAATGCAGAATAACACGATGCAGCACTCATGCTATGCACAAGACCAGGGCCATTTTATGAGAATGTGAGCCACCATCCCCCCTTTAATTCCTCCCTTTTTAGATGCAGTAATAATTTTTAAGGTATAAATGGCATATTTGTATTAGCACGCAGTCACTAATATGAACATTGTAATTAGAAGTACCACAGTAAAATGCATTCAGTTCACACAGACATATTAGAGACATGTATGCGAGCAAAGCAAAAGTAATTTGAGAAACTAAAATGCAGTTTTTATAAAACTAAATGAATTATTCGTATATAATAAAACGCCAGTTCATTTCAGTTATTAATATTTCACGCTTTTTTTAATTCAGAACTGACGCCCCGTATAATGTGAGGCCCGGAATAAATGCCGCTCTCGCCACCCCCCTCCCTCTTCCCAACCTCCGTAGACACAGACTGCACAAGACGACATGCACTGTGAACTGTGGTGCAAAAATAGTGCATTTAAGGTCATGTGTTCATATAATAATATTTGTTCCTCTGGATGTGAGGATTGTTCCTTCCAAAAATTGACAGTAATTTGGAACAGCTCGTATGTCACATATGGTGGTAAGTGCAGCACACTTTGTCAGCAGTTTGTGGTTTTTGCCAGGTTGTTACCTTTCCTCCATTCCAGAGTTATCAATTTCCTCTCCACCTAGACAGCGACTTTAGCACCTACCCATGAGAAGGATACCCGAGGGCCAGGGGTGAGTGAGTGATTGAGAGATTTTGGTCAGCGCTTAACATCGAGGTCTTTAGCGCTGGTGAGGGATGACATGATGTGAGTATGGAGCAGCACCGAAATGAAGGGGCGGGGGAAACAGGAGATGAAAACCCGCCGACCAACGGCATCGTCCGGCCCGATTCCCACATGCGAAAATCCGGGGACCGACCTCGCCAGGAATCGAACCCGGATTGCCTTGTTAGGAGGTGAATGGTCTGAGCGACCCCTCCGGCCTCCGCGGCCAGGGTGTCGCACCCCGAACTGCAGGTGTACGACGGGATGCCCGTAAGCATCTGCTTACCCGGAGGATGGCATGAGATGTAGCTTTACAATGAAGAGGCGCCGGAATGAGAGGGGAAAAATGGGAGAACCCCGAGGAAACCCGCCGACCAGCGAAAACATTTGGCACGATTTCCACCTGCCGGACTCGCTCCGTCGGTAATCGAACCCAGATCGACTTTGTGGGAGGCGAGTGGTCTGGGACAGCTGGAACTCTGAGAAATAATTATTGTTGTATGTACCATAATTCTGTATAAAAACGCAATTGTTCACAAAGCAAATGATTCGTAGAGTTTTGATTCATCTACAAGAACTATTGTTACCTCTAAATAACATATTTTGTAGGAACAACCTAGTTAGAACAAACAACAAAACTGGGTCAATGTTCCTATTTCATTCACCGGAAAAACTATTTCATGGTGACCACAAAAATTTTTGTCAATATTGACCTCACTAAAATATTTTGTAGTGTCACTTAATTGGGGACAGCATAACAGTTTTGTAGTCACCACGAAAAATATTTGGTACGGTCTATAATGACAAAATATGTTATGTTTTCAGTGTAGGACAATGTGGTATCTTACCTATATCTAGGGAAAGATATAATTCGCGAGTTCAATGACCGACATGTTAGAATCTACTGTCCTATGCATACTGGAGCCCGGTCTATTCGTTCATTGTCTGTTGTTCCAGTGAGTAGCAGCTAATGGACAAATGGTCGGGGCATGTATGTGTAAACATGGATTCTAACACGTATGTCGTTGAACTCGCGAAATATTCCTTTCCCTATAGCTATACTTCTTCCTCAGTGAAGCGACAAGCAAGGTAGAAAACTTTATTTGTGTCAGCCTCTAGCTATCCCGTACATCTAAAAAAGGGGACAGTTTGCGGTTCTCTTCGAAGAACTTAATGAACGTTAATATAAGTGTTTTGCCCACACACTGGAAGATAATTGTTACGTAATTATATCTGTAAGTACGCTAACGATGAGCAATGTTGCTATACGCGTCTCACAGCTTCAGTGTACATTTGACACTTTTCCAAATACTTCAGAAGAGTGACCCTACATTGGTGGGAAACAATTTGACCATATCAACATTCGTAAATAGTCTATACATTGGTGTGATACATTTCCTGAGAAAATCCTACGTTAGAGTAATGTCTGACAAATATTATATTCGCTTAAAATAAATACATTATGCAAAGCTATTAAGCTATGAGTGAATTAAAATCATATTTGTTAGTAACAAACCGTGCGAGGTGGCACAACGGTAACACGTTGGACTCGCATTCGGATTCGATGCCCGGCTCCAGGCATCCTGATTTCTGTTTTCCACCGTGTCCCGAAATTGCTCCAGGCGAATGCTGGGATGGTTCCTTAAGGGCGCTGCCTACCTCGGAGCCCCGGCGGAGAAAGAATAGGGTTTTACATGTTAAATTATTTTCAATGACACTCGGTCACCTTTTATGATATTGCTACCGGACAGAAACCATTTTCTGCGTCGAGAAAAGGAGAATATTGCTACGCAAATATAAAATTGCGGAAAATAAATTATGAATCGCCATTTTCGCTTGTTTTTTGTATGTAAAAATTATTTTTTGCCTACAATTTTCAGGGTATTAAAAAAAACTGCCTAAGCGAACCATAGCAATGTACGTGGAACCGAGACGAACTAAAAAGTCAGTGGTGGCATGTATGTAACTCCAACCGTTACTGAGCCAGGTGGAAAATCATTTAACCCGTAAAACCCCATGCTTGCTCCCGCTGTGGCTTCAAGGTAGGCAGCACCCTTAATAGAGACCATGGCCGACTCCTCTCCCAGCTCCTATCATAGTACTAATTATGTGCCACCGTTTCTAATGACCTCGCTATTGACGAGACGTAAAACCCAATTACCTTGTCTCATTAGTAACAATCTTAATTTAATGAACAACAAAGTTTTCTAAGAAAATAAACGTTTTGTTTGAAATGTCACACAAAAAAAAAGTCACATAATTTGACAGCAGCTTTATAAAATCCATTTAGATTCAAATAACATTTTCTTGCATGTCCATGTCCATAAATTCAGGAAAACAGGAAAATGTTTATATTTATTACCGGATCTGTACATAACTGTTATCTGAATGTAATAACACTTTTATACTCCCTTTAACATGACGTTAGTCGATTTTGACAGCTCTGAATGCACTTGTTTTGTGTAAGGCAATGTTAGTCGTACTGTTGTGTCACAAATGTCTTCAGTATGAACAGGATAGTTCGTCTTTTATTGTAACTGGCGTTACTTAATGTTCACAGCAAGTGTCCAAAGAACCGTTACATTGCACTGGAGTTACACGAAATAGAGTACATATGCAAGTGCATATTTCAAATATTCATTTCACGTAGAACTAACAGCTTGGAAAATTATACAAAACACGATCCACGTCACAACAACGCAATAGACGACAGGTAAATATATACGTGCAAATTTAACTTATTTTTTGTCACCAGACAAGACTCCAAATGGCAGTAGTACCATTCGAACTCACCCGTTGGCGGACAACGTCGTGACCTGCCACGAAGAATGCTTTTGAACAGTAATTTAAAGTTCTGTGGTAGAGTGACCAACAAGTGGTCACACAATTAAATAACATCGCAAAGTGGTTTCTGACCAATGCCATCGCAAGTTGTGCATTGGTATGTACACTCTAAATTTGAATGAGTGAATATTCACTTATTCACGCTGATGGATGGAGCAGTTTCAACAAATTGAATCAATGAGAAATTACTGTGAAATCTGTGATTTTTTCACTTATTCCAATTAAAGAGTACCAACATCCCACAAGTTAATTAGTGAATGTCCACAGATTCTCCAGTAATGTTTCACTGATGTAATAAGTGAAAACCGTTCTTTGAAAACAACTGAAAAAAAAACTGTAAATATTCACTGATTCACTTGTGAGATGTTAACACTCTTAAAGGAATTCAGTGAATAATCACTATTTAAACAGTGACTATTTTCACTTATTCAAATCGTTAAAACTGCCCCATCCATCATATGAGAATCAGTGAATATTCACTCATTCGGATTTAGAGTGTACAGAGAAGTTGAATCTAACGAGTGTAGACCGGAAAAATTCGCAGGTTCGCTGACCTTTAGGCTAGCCTCCAAGAATATCTATGTACTTAAAGAAGACAGAAGATGTGCATTTGCTGTTCACTGACACAGTGATATGGGTCTTCATTTAGTTATTTTTAATCTTATTAGCTCAACGACTTCCAGGAACGGTCATAAGAGTCGAGGGCCAGTTGCGATAGAAACTGTACCGAATATGGCCCGCTTAAGGTTTAACAATCATGTGTGCCTAAGTAATTAATTATATTACTAATACAACACATGGATGATGTAAGACAGATATTTATGGATGATGTGTGTTCATACAGGAGACTAGTGTGTATCGATCCCACATCGATCTCGGCATTACCACACAATGGCGACTAGTGGGCCATATTGAGAACTGGGCCATATTCGGTACAGGTACCTTAGTTGCAATTATAGCTTGTTTCCAAAATAAAACGCGAATTTTTCAGGTCCTTACTAATGAGTCATAAAACGCGAACTTTGCTGGTTCCATTATTATACATAATACAATTTGGTTCACAAAATAGCGTCTAAATAAATAAAAAAATAAGCATGACGAGAGTTTTGGTGAAATACGTAACGTTGAGACATGAAAAGCTTGTGGATAAATTGTAAGCTGAGTATAAAGTAATGGCAGAATGCTACAAAGTGAGAACTGAGAGAATCCCAAAAAAAAAAACAAGTGGCAACGTCCGCCACATTTTCTATGTGCAAAAATCTGAAGCTAATAATAGAACCCAGATTGATGTTGTAAACTGCAATGCACAAACTTGGTTCCTGAAATAACTTACACAGTAAAAATACTTCCTAAAATATTTAGGAAGTAATTAACGTAAACGCAGTATGGGGCAGTTACCATACATTGTAAATATGCAAACTTTTACGCTTGTTACAATACAAGGCTGGTAACTTCAGTATACATTCGACTGTTGTATTAAAAAAAAAGGTTTAGGAGTGTTACCATGGATGTCTGGGAAAAAATTCTATAACAAACTTTCTTAGTGCTCCTGTACGCACGTGTGACAAATTTACAAACATTGTTTTAGAGTGTAATTAAATTAAAACATACAATGATATGGATAACGAAATGGTTGTGTTCTAAGTGAACAACCAATGCAATAACTACAACCACAAGTTTGTCACGAAAATATTTTTGCACGATTGGGTTTCAATACAGTACGTGCGTATCGGCAGTTCTACTTTGAGGTTATTGGCAGCACGCCTTTGTTCAGACACGTCTCTCATTTTACTGAACCAATCAGAATAAGATTGTTGTGACATCATAGACCTGTGATTTATCAGTTGAACCTCGAGACAAGTAAGAGTTAAATCAACCAGTCATTGATCACGAAGCACAGCTGAGAGCTCACGAGGCACTGAAACCAAACGATGCAAAAATTTTTGCGTCATTAAATATTGGCTGTAGGCATAGCCTATGTTCCTAGCACAACCCGCTATATTCTGATCTCTACTCGATACACGAGTGAATGGATCAGAAATTTCGTACACTACTCTGTGAACTGGTTGAAAGGAACAGTTTTCTGATTTAATGACATCGGTAAGAATGCAAGTGTGATTCACTTCAGTAAAAATAAAAACAAGTTGAGAGAAAATAATTAGATAATGAGTTGTAGTTCTTGGTGTGGTTTCAATGCTTGTCTGTTTGACACAATGTGTAGTGCAAAAATGGATATTTAAAAAAGTGACAAATTCATTTAACACAGAAGGAAAACAGCGTTCAGAAAAAAAAATTTTTTTACGCAAATTACAAACGTATTAATAAAAATGCGCAGCTAATAAAAGCATAAAATATCCTTTAATTGGGCGGAAATAAGCATAAAGGAATTAACTCATAAATTAGTCGACTTGGAGACAATCATGCCACGTAGGAGAAGGTTCGAAGTACGTCTTAGAAAAAGAAGAAGTACCAAATCACAATATTTGACGAAAAATAAGAGCCCGGAAAATTGGTTTATACAAGGCTTAGACACATAGACAACTTTGACCTTGAAAATCTCAGTCCAGTTAACTGTGGGTTAGTTCCTTTCAGCTCAGTGCCATCCAACTATTGGTTCTGAAGTTTAACTAGACTCCACTACGTCATAGGTACATGCGGTTTTGAAGCATTCATTTTAGAAGCTAAAATAAAAAAAAATGTGTTTGTTTATTTGGATCTTAAAAGTTGAAATGGACTTCAAACCGTCTGATAACCCATTGCTCGTATATTCACAAGTTGTGGCAGCGGCCCATCGCCTGCATTACACGATCTTCAGTGACTTAGAACAACTGAAATAAAATATTAATTATACACGCGTGTGTTACGCTGTAAAAGAAAAAAAAAATAGTTCACCTGACAAATGTAAGGTAATTTTTAATATTACTTGACTTGTAAGGGAAATAAATTTTCTCTCACACAAAACGCAAAATTTTCGCACCTTAAAGTAAAATTCTCTTAAACTATACGAACGAGAAATTTTAAGTGTGAATCTTTCCTATGCATCACGTTAAGAAAACTTCAATGGAATATTCAACGTACGTTAGAGTAGAAATGGTCACCAACAGTCTGAAAAAGTCTTGTGGTCAGCGTACTGGACTATTGA
Source organism: Medauroidea extradentata (assembly GCA_003012365.1). Taxonomy (NCBI): domain Eukaryota; kingdom Metazoa; phylum Arthropoda; class Insecta; order Phasmatodea; family Phasmatidae; genus Medauroidea; species Medauroidea extradentata. The sequence goes on from PNEQ01037127.1 coordinate 63,817, forward strand.
TGGAAGGTGTACTAGTTTTAATCCCAATCCCACCTAGAATCTGCAATATCATTATCAGGTTCTGTATAATATCCACAATAATAATTCAAATTACTTTTTAAAATGCTTACAAATTTATATTTACAGTGATACAGAAAAAAAATTTCGTGGTAACCATAAAATATTTTATAGTTACGGACCTACCAAATTTAAATATTTTGACCACACAAAAATTATGCATCCCCAAGTAATTTTTGCAGCTACTGCAAAAATTTTGTTACCAAAGGTCCAAAGTAAAAAAAAAAATTGTGCGTACCACAAAATCGTTTTTACCAGACAAGTTTACGGTAAGTTTTCCTTACAAGTAAGTGTAATATACTTTCGATTTGGCACTTTTTCGTGTAAGTTATGAATGTGTCCTTACATGAAAGTAACATTCACACATTTATTTGTCTCGGATGTCGAGGATGAGAATCTGGAAGGATTTTGCTGAAAATTCACGGTAAATCTGAAGTAGGTCTGTTCAAAGACTAAAAAGTCCCTGAGGCTATTAAAATGTACGTTGGGAAGTCAGTATGTATAAACTCTGGAAATTAAAACATTGGGAAAGGGGGGAGGAGAATTCTGGTTTGATTCTCGGTCCAGCTTAACTGATCTATGTCTTCCGTGATTTCCCGACGTCACTAAAGGCAACAATAGTAAAATAGTGGGAACGTTCCAAACTACAGACCATAGCCAATTTCTGGTTACTGGTTCCGTCTCTAGTACCTCGCCGTCAACGAGACTTCAACCCCTACCTACTCAGTTACCAAAACTGTATACCTACAGTTACCACGAAGGCCAGCAAATATCTGTAAGCTCACGAATACATGACCTACCAGTAAGTCGTTCCAGAAGTGTTTCAACAGAAAGTTGAAAAAAAAAAAAATGTGGCATCAGTTTTAATTTTCTTGGCTTTTCGGGTAGAGCCGCGTAACGTGTTGCTTCATGGACAATGTTTCGACAGTCCTTGCAGCTGTCATCATTAGATAAATGCATAAACCTGCAGAAACGTTGTCCAAGAAGCAACAGAATACATGGTTCAAGAACTCCAGAAGCCAAGAAAATTACGACAATGGCCGTGAAAGTCTGCAATGTCTGCTGATATCAGTTTTAATTATACAGAGGGTTGAAAAATGTAATGTAAATATTTTGGAAGAACGATTCTCTCATTTAGAGGAACTAAAAATGTTGTATGACTAGAGGCAGGAGTATTTCGCGTATTCATCTGGCAACAGCTTAGACTTTTCAGTTCTATACGTGTACCGACTGAAGCTAAATATCCACTGGGTTCTAACAGTACAAACGTGTAGCACGTGATATCCCCACGACTTCTTTCTCTATTTATCACTGGATTGCAGTCGTCAAATGTGTGTTAAAATCGTTCTCGTCTAATCACAGGAGGAGTGAAGTATACACTGTAAAAAAACTTCATTGAATGTTTAGGAAGTTATTATCCCAGACACAGTATTGTACAGTTACCATACTTCGTCTTATAAATATGCAAAGTTTTCAGTTGTTACAATACAAGTCTGGTAACTTCAGTATACATTTGACTGTTTTATAAAAAGTCTAGGAATGTTACCATGGATGTCTGGGAAACAATAATACCTACTTTCTTAGCGCTCTTATACGCACGTCTGGTAAATTTACAAAATATTTTTTTAAGAGTGTAAGTTGATGACGTTCTACTTGACCTAGAATCAAAACACGAAATAATCGCGCCTCTATGTATGACTGAAGGGTCAAAAACTCATCGTTAGTCTTTTACATGTCGCATGACGTAAAGTGCATGTCACACGAGCTGAATCATCTTACTGAGGAATGCTACATTGGACAATATCTACCGTACAATTAATATGACTCGTCTGGTATGTATTTGCCAATAATAGCTGCAATGGTATCCCACAGTTACACCAATACCTTAATACTATATTTTTGGTTCCTCTAGATGGAAGGATTGGTCATCCAAAATAATAACCTGTAATTTTGTAACAACCTGAATAAATTAAGGAATATAAATCGAATATAGAGACTTTAGAGTTTATCAAAATAAATGCTTACCTACTACAATTGATACCTACAAAAACCAAAATAATTGTATTATTTTGGGTGACCTGTTAACTTCGTAATACCAGCTTAGCCATTTTTAAGAGCCAATGAAGACCGTTAAATATGTATATTTGAACGTTTTAATTCATCGCCCATTACTTTATTTAAATGGGCCTTACTGAATTATCAAATAATAGGATAAAAATATTAATACATACTCATAATTGACACTCTTTACGTACACCTAATTTCTAAAGACAGACATTACCTTTAGTGGTTTTAGAAATAAAATTTAATTTACGGCAGGGATGACGAGTGATTCACTGATTCTCTATAAAGTTTTTTTTAGTGTAACTGATAATTGTTTGAAAATTCTATCTTAAATGAAACTAATTCTATGAGTATAAACTCGACGTTAGTGACTAGCGTAGGAAATTGGTCAGCGGCTAATTTTTCTTGAAAATCAACAAAGTTGTTTATGAATTTGGCCCAACCCAGTATCATTTCCGAAGAGGTAGAATATACAAAATTTGTACTAAATACTGGATAACAGCGCAGACCGTATAGACAAGTTACTTCTCTTCCTAGAGTGTTATTTCCGCCCTAAAATAAAATGCGTTCTGCTTTTACGCCAAATTTCCGATACCAGCTTCAACACTTTACCCTTAACCTCTCACTCAGTAACTCATTTTTTCACTCAATAATTCCCACACTCACCACCCCACTCACGCATTCACTCACTTACTTATTCAATCAATATACCCGAACTGGCAACCAAGAGAAAACAGAGACTACGGGGAACTAAAATATGTGTATTCCAATTGAAACGACACTAGCAATAAATCAAATGGAATAGCATTCACTTAATTATATTACATTTCAATACCACAAACTGTGAAAAACTACTGGAAAGATTTATTTATGTGTAAAACTGATTATTAATAATAAAAAATATTTCCCTTTAATGATCTAAATTTGAATTGAACAGAAATTTAAATTAAGGTTCAGATATTGCTTATCACTTACTCATACATATTAATTACATTTTTGTTATAACTAATAGTATGCCGCTGTTGGCTTTAACCGAGTTATCTTTATTACAGATAATACTGGGTGATCCGTAAACCAACCAAGTCGTTACAATTGGCTTTACGAATGATTACAACGGATTCTCGTCTAGTCTTACGGTTGTGATTGTTTCATAATTCCTCCAGAACTTGGCAAAATCTTACAGCGGTACTGGCAAACTGTGGCACAGTTGTACCTGATGTAGATACGCGAGGTGTACACGGTGTCTAAATGGTGAAGGTACGATAGCGGCCTTGAAATCTATTTAAATAGCTATAAAGTGTTTCATGAAACCTCTTCTATTCATGCTCATTTTCAACCACTCATATGTCAACTGCGTCACTCGATTTCTATACTAGACTTATAACTGACAGGCAGCCATATTCAGCCTATGTAGGCCTACCCATTGCTCTAAAGAAGGATGGGCTGTTATGTTAGGTGGTCGGAGAGATTGTCCTATTTACTTCCAGCCGTCCAAAATTATGCTGGACGAAAGTCACCGTAACACACTTCCAGAGATATAAATTACTATCAGTAAGTTTACAGGCATATAATAGTGGTATAATGCTTGAGGTAAAATACCACCCGTGGATTTACATACAAGTCTGAAAAAAATCACGTTGTTTTAAATATACTTTAAATTGAGTTGTGCTTAAAAACCAAATAAATAATATTGAAGTAGGTGATACTATGTTTACAATACTACTTCAATGACTGTAGTTAAATAAGTATGTGGAAATAATGAAATCATGCCAAAGGCAAATATTTTTTATATGTTTCAAAGGAAGCAGTGCTTAGCGATCACTATACACAGCTATATATATGTCTGTGGCAACATTAGAATATTTGTGGCTGGCACACTCTGTTGCCAGTGGCAATCAATAGACGAGAAACAAATTCTCCAATAACGCAATCGTAGTAACAGGGAACAACTTCACTGGTTAATTCATGCAGGATATTTAACGCCACGTGCTGTCCAAAACCGATTCTTCTGAAACGCAATTACCCATTGTTTAACCACTCACTCATCATCTCACTCAACCACTCTCACCCACCTCATCACTTACCCAATAACTTATCCACTCACTTATATACACGCGCAATCACCCACTCATACACACACCGATTCACCTACCAACTCACCTACTGATTCACCTACTCATCTAACAACTCACTCACCTTCCCACTTATCCTATCACTGGCCTACTCACCCACTCACTCTCCTACCTAGTCGCCTATCCATGTATCCATTCACTTGCCCCTTAACTGATCCACTCAGTCAACTACCCCCTCACTTATGTACTCGCTTATTTACCCTTGAACTCACCCGACTACTCATCATCAATAACTAACCCAACTACTCACCTATACCCACTTACTCGCCAATCACTCACCCACTAAAATATGAATTCTCTGATTCATCCACTCACTCATCCATTCACTAAAAAAGCCACAAACTCTCTTGTCCACCAGCTCACTCAATACTTAATTCATTTATTCGATATTTTAAAAACAGAAGTGAAATAACGGGTATAAATCTAAATTTTTGACATGGAATTCTTACATCACATACAACTGAAGTAATGATTTGACTCTCATAGGTAATATGGTTTTACGGACCTATAACGTCGAGGTCTTAAGAGCTGATGAGAGTGGAGTTAAGTGAATGGACAACACATCATACCCGAGCCATGATACTAACCCAGGACCTCTCGCACCGTAGACCGACACCTCTACGCTACGGAGGCCGGCTTACTACTGTAATAAAAATGGGTGGTTAAGTAAAGTAAGTTATGTAGGAAAAGTCGTAGAAGTCCACTGACATTACAGTGTACTTAAGATTATTTGTATACTTACATTTAACTATAAATTGTTGTTTAGTAATAATATTTTATTTAATAACACACTTGTGGTAAGGAATTCACTACGAAATGATGAACTAAATGTTTTCAACTGAAGTTAACATGTCTCTTAGTTGCTGGGAAAGCCGACCCGGTACGTAGCCTTGGGAAACAGTGTAAAATGATGTAACCAAGATCGTAATTATGTCATCAGCATTCAGATAACCGCCTCATGTGTAATAAAATAATAATTTCACGTATATGCTTACTACAATATTAAATTATGTAAATTAGTTTTAGTATAATAGCAAGAAAAAATTGTCAAATAAGGTATAGTAATAAATATGAAGAAAAAAGACGTTCTGATTTAACAGCCACACAGAGAAGCTGTGGTTGGTCACTTCATTTTTTTATTCTTTTTTTTTTCTTTCTAGGATCAACAATGCCAGCGCGAGAGGAAGCTGAACAGGATACGGAAATTACAGTGGTCTGATTAACAAGTTTCATGTACAACGACATATTTCCAGAACATAATATCTCGAGTGTCTATGTATGATATTCTAGTGTATGTTATTTTTAAGAGATACTTGCAATGCGGGCAAGTTACTAATCAAAGAAGTATTTTGGACATACGCCATTTCAGCAAATGGTGCTTAACGTAAAACAAAATACACACAGACAGATAAGCAAACAACCAAAAACATTTTGTTGTCAACTCTCATCTAAAGAAAAACACACGCAATTCAGCAAGGAATTCCGTCAGCGAATTAAAACCAAAAATAAACGGAAATAAATCGGCACAAACGAACACACAGTCGCAGAATACCAACCAAGAAAGATCGTGGCAAGTTTTGAAATAAAAAAAGAACTTCGATAATTCCATAAAAGAAATTCCGTCAGCAAGTGTCGAAAGAACGAAACAACAGACAAATATGGGCAACTACAATTACAAACAGAAAAACAAAATATGTTTGCTTTGGTCGATTTATTTTTGTGTTTTGATGTTTATAACTCACTGACTGAATTCCTTGTTGAATTGCATGTGTTTTCCTTACTTTGCCAGTTGACAACAAACTGCTGTTGTTTCTTAACATTTTTGTCTGCGTATATTCATTGGTTTTCTGTGAGTCACTATTTACTACAATAACTGATGTCCAAAATACCTTCTTGATTAATATAGTATGCTAGTGCACGTTGCATTCACATAGTTATGTCTTTATTTTGAAGTGCCATAATTAGAGGCAATAATTTTCGGGAAAAATTAGTCTTCACCAACTCGGCACAGTCAAATATTTGACGCCTCTGCACAAATACGGTTTGCCAATAACCATGAAGTTGCAGATGTACACGTAAGGCATTGAAACTAAGTGATGCAGAATTCTTTTCGCCAAAAATTACTGACTCTACCCATAACTGTGTGAATCCAACATACACTAGCATATCAGGCACAGAAACTCGTGACATGATAATATGTTGCTGTATATGAGACAACCACTGTCATATCTGTAACCTCTTCCCATGTTATGTAGTCACGTAGGAAAATGCAGTTTGACGTTGGACATGAAATGTATGTGTGTAAGAGATTAATTGGTACTACAGGTGGAATGAGGTGCTTTGCAAACTTCGAAATTGTATAAAAATAGTAAGAATTATATTTATATATAATTAATAAAATATGTAAACATATATAATCTATGTATGTAGCTTTTAATTTCCTTACATCTTGTATATATATATATATATATATATATATATATATATATGCGTGTGTGTATAAAATTGCTACGAGTTACATACAAACCGAATTTCTTCCCAGAGTATCCTTTTCTGTTTCCAGTTTTGTCCTGCCTTATATGTGTCGCAATATGAATTAACTCAATAAATACTAAACTATATAATTTACTTTTGATATAAGTTAGAATTATTAGATTGAATTAAACTTGTTTATTTACATCACTGACAGCAGACTTCTCAAATTTTGCTCCCGACCCTTTTCAGTGGATATAAAATATGTCAGTTGTTTGTATAATAGAAGCGTTCAGCACACGGTAAAGTCTACAAGTTTATAACGTATTGTGGTGTGTGTTTTGTCTCTGCTTTAATGTATTCGTGGTAGCTTGTATTAATTACATTACTTTCATATTCTTTACCCTGCCAGCACAAACCAATACACATTTATCGGGATCATCTAGTTCAACAGAGATCATATATATTAATACACAAACCTAAATAGTTAGGAAAAAACATTTGATAAGGGTGGCATAAATAAATTATGCTGGTATTAATACATTATATAATTTAAAAATTCTCCAATTTTGCTAGTGCAGCTGATCTTAAGTCAATAAATGCTTCTTGTTTTGCCTTTCAGTTTATTTAAGCATAATCAAGATTGAAATGTTATTTAACAAGATAGTTTCAGCTAGGTTAACTATATTTGAAGCTAATTTATTGTTTCTAAATAGGTGTAATTTTATTTATATTAAGTATCTATATGCTATTTAATTTTTAAAAAAATGTATTTCATCATGAACAGTTTCCTGTAATAACAATCTCGGGTTAGTACAGTTTCTCTATAATATTTAATGAACAATAACCCTTAACCTGATTATTTAAACCATGTGTTCAGTAGAAAATAGGACATTAACAAGTCATTTTGGTTAAGTAATTCTGAAATTGTTATAACTACCAAATCTGTCATGAAAACGGTCTGCCAACCAACATAATCTGGTTGTGGTTTCCCGAGGAATGCAATGCATTTCTTTACAAAACACCCATACAAACCAATACTCACACATACACACATACACACACCGAGTTACCGTGCCACATACAAGACATAGTCTTTACATAAAAAAAACTATAGCCTATATACAGTATGTTCCATGGAGGAAATATAAATGGCTAAAATACGGAACGTTATATTAGTGATACAGTATGTTGAAGTACAACGATGACAGTGTGTTCACATAAATGTGCCATTACCACAGAAAAATAATTAAAATTATGGCCACGATTAGCTTTGCACATACGGAATGCGACTTGTCCTATGATATATATATAGAGGGAGAGAGCATTTCGAAACAATTGAAACATGACCAATACAACGTAGAAGTAAATCAATGACGTTTTATCACCAACAATCGCAGATAAACCACACCAGTTAAGCCGCTTGGGAATTCTGCAGATTTTTTATGCCATCCCATGTGGAATTTGCATCATCAGTAAACTAGACGTAGCTGCACAACTGCCAATTTTTAAATAACCATGTGCCACGGGTATTCTAATGTTTGCTCCAAATTATTAAGGAATAAGCTCTAACTTCTTGTGAATCATTATATATGTAATGTTTATTTAATTTCTTTCACTTTTTGTTGCACACATTTACCCTAAACTCGAGAACTACCGAAATTGTTTCAACCTACTTCTGAAGATGTATTATAAAAATTATTGCTAGTAAACGTTATTAAAATTTATTGGTTTTGGGTATCTCTATATTACAAAGTTTTATTTAAATCTGTTAAAATATCTCACTGGACATTTAGTGCATATTTTATCGAGGATAAAGCACTTTAAATTTCAGTAAGACTTAAAACATCCACAATATAATTACGGAAATTAAATATAACTACTGCATAAAATATTAGTTAAACTGTTAAACTATGTTTCTTGGCGGTATGTAATCGAAGGTGTCAAATTTCTTGTACCTTTCACGCCAACCTCTAAGTTTACGAAAATCTGTAAACCGTGTCGTAAGGTGGTTGCTGAAATCTGCAACCTACCCTTACCTGAAGAGATCCAAGAAGATCGAAACACGAGTACGTCATTATTATCCTTGGACGGGCCTTACGGTTTAGGATACGAATTGGGATTTCGAATTGCTTTATTCCCACCGTAGCGGGTGGTGTATCGTGAGGAGCACACACGTCCTAAAGACGCACTCTGAACATGACAAATACCAGCTATTGGTCTCCGACCGATTCTCACCTCTAACGGGGGTGGTTTCCGAAGTTGAAGTTCCCGAATACGGACAGGGGATTGGAAAGTCGCTTGTCTTCCTGTCTCGTACTGTAAACTTAGAGGTTGGCGTGAAAGGTACAAGAAATTTGACACCTTCGATTACATACCGCCAAGAAACACAGTTTAACAAGGAACAGAGTACCTCTGTTAATTTGGAGGTCAGTCACATATCGTAGTGTGCTAAATTGCACACTTGGTGAGACCATGAGACGTAGAACTCTCTGAAGTCGAAACGAACATGACATTACAATACGAGACAGGAAGACAAGCGACTTTCCAATCCCCTGTCCGTATTCGGGAACTTCAACTTCGGAAACCACCCCCGTTAGAGGTGAGAATCGGTCGGAGACCAATAGCTGGTATTTGTCATGTTCAAGAGTGCGTCTTTAGGACGTGTGTGCTCCGCACGATACACCACCCGCTACGATGGGAATTTGGAAATCCCAATTCGTATCCTAAACCGTAAGGCCCGTCCAAGGATAATAATGACGTACTCGTGTTTCGATCTTCTTGGATCTCTTCAGGTAAGGGTAGGTTGCAGATTTCAGCAACCACCTTACGACATGGTTTACAGATTTTCGTAAACTTAGAGGTTGGCGTGAAAGGTACAAGTAATTTGACACCTTCGATAAAATATTAGGCTATATTAGTAGTGTTTCAGTAACGGAACCAAAACTTTCACACATCTGAGTCTGTTTTATTGAGTAATACAACTCAGAAAATCAAATGAACATTTAAAACGTTTTGTAAGGAATAACCGTTTATTGCGATTTAACTTTACATTACGTTTATAGTAGTATTTAAATATAGCGCAAAATGTGGAAGTACTATTAAGATTTGTTTGAATTTCTGTAGCACAGTGCAAGAGAATGGTAAAAATTATATAACTTAATTTTATTGGAAAGTTAACGTTTAGAGCAGGACATTAGGGCACACATTAAGACTGAAATGGCTTTGCAACGAATTCATTATAACCGTAAAAATTGTATGACTTAAAAATTCACAACCAAATAATTTTTGCATAGCAAACAAATAGATAATTTTAAGAGCTAAGAAAAAAATTAAGACTGTATTTTGAAAACTGGTTTGTGATTCGTTAAACAAAAACACGACTTTAACTAAAAGGCGACTATTATAATATCAATTTTATTTCTGAAAATACCTCTTCAATTTTGACTTTGAAATTTTTTAAAACTTCGTGAATCCATAAAAATTTTAACTATCCATTCCGAGTTCTTATCCTCAGTAACGTCACAAATTAGAGCGGACCAGATATTTTCCGTATAAGCACACTATTACAAGTACATCATGGTGTACCCTTTGTCCGGACTGTAAAACAGAACGTCAAACTTCTCGATACATTGCCCCAATTCAACATCGTCGGCCTACTATTAAAGCCATAAGGATTCTGCCTGCGACTATTTCTCGCGATCTTAGCCGGATTGTGCGTTCACAATAAGGAAGAATTTTCTCATTAACAACTTACCTCTTCACCCCTACGCACAATACAATCTGCGACTCGCCTGATCGTCGCTTTAGTCGTTATGATATATTTTACGCCGTAAAGATTATATATGTATGCTCTAATTTTCTGTATAAGAAATTAATTTGCTACTGAAGACGACAACTTCTACTGATTTCACTTTCCTAGAATATACATTGATTTTGTACTTATGAAACAATAAACGGAAATGTAACTCGCTGCACGTTAAAAATTATCTGAATTCCTACTGACCTTTAAATGCACATACCACATAAGATGGACCTTGCGCTTACGTTATCTGAGAAAAAATTTAATAGTCGCACCCACATACGACACTTATTTATAGACATACTGGAAGAAACAGGCTTATCAGAAACTTCAGTTTGCAGAAGTGCTATGAAGACGTACCTGCAAAATCAAATGTAAGTACAGCTGAGTAGAGGAGACCGTAGACATGTTGGCCCTCGTCGAGGTGTATCTGTCTTCCTGTGCTAAGACTAGAGCCCACGATTTTTAGTGAAAAGAATTATGAAACAATTTGTTTTAATGCCTTATGTGCACATCTGCAGCTCTACTTCATTGTCAGTGGTTGGATGTTTTTAACTCTCGGCATCTTGAGGATCTACCAGCAACTCGCAGATATGTGGCATCGAAGTAAACGTGTCCTGATTGGCACAGTAAAATAAACGACGCCTGTGCACTAATACACTCCACCAATAACCGTGAACCAGAGATGCAGATGAACACGCAAGGCATTGAAGCAAATTGCTGCAGAATTCTTTTCACCAAAAATTGTGGGCTCTAGCTATAA